>QKYT01000348.1:46839-61632 GCA_003550305.1 Glomus cerebriforme | reverse complement strand
TTTTTTTTTTTTTTTACAATGAGGCTAAATTATAATCATGTAGAGAATAGAGAATGCTAAATAGAATTTCAAATTGTAATGACCAATTATATATATTGATTAAATAAATTATCCATTAAAAATTTTTAAAAACTGACATAAGCCTGATAAATTGACAATAATATATGATTTGATCCTAATACAATACGCCACTATTTTAGATATAATTTCTCCTCTATATTTACCATAAACACCAACAAATTTAGGTTTTTTAATGTATGATAATTCAGAAATAAATAAATGTAGGTCTTGAATTAGACGTAGATGCTTTATTATAGAAAAGTAATCAAAGTAATGAAAAATAGCTTATTATCCGCCTTTAAATTGGAACTTTGGTTTGAATCAAAATGCAGAACTAATATTTATAGGAAAATAATTAATAATTTATTATTTTTAAAAAGTTTCATCAAGATTATAAGGAAAAAAGTGTATCATCTTGGCCATATCACATGTCAGCTAATAAATACTATTAATTAATTTGGTTACCATATTTTTGTTAATTGACTTTCATTTTAAAAAATATCCTCAATTTTCATCAAATGATAAAATGAACACTAATTATTACTTTGCAAACTGATAATGACATTATCATATAATTTTATTACAAAAAAAAAATATAATATAATTTATCATCCATATACTAAAAATAATCTAGTAATAAACTTGACATCTTATATTTGAATATGATCTTGTGAAATAAAAACCAACAAACAATAAAATATTGATCTTCTACATTTTTTTTTTACTTATAAAAAAAATAAACTTGTCTTTGACATTTAATTATTTTAAATAATTATTATACATTATAGAATTTGTTTTAATTGTTTTTTATATTTTCGATATTTTTTTCCATAGAGTAACATCATAAATACATCAAATTTCATAGATCATTATCGAATATTTAGAATTCTTAAATAATCATGATTGTTTTTTTATGCAACATGAAAATACGGCATACAAGTTATATTTATGGTTCAGTTTTGATACGCATTAGGAAATTTTTTTTTAAGCCGATGAGTAAGTTTATAATTTGTAAAATGGAAAACTTTGTCAAACCAATATCGATATAATTTACCAAATCTACAGTACAATTAAACAAATTTGAGACAGATAATTGATTTTAATTATAAATTTAATTTTAACGTTCACTTTTCATAGTTCTTATTTAAGAACAGACTGCAAGGATTTTGTTATTTTGTTTATTGGTGTACAAAAAATAAAATTTCATCCACCAGATAGCATCAGGATAATTGCATTCATTAAATCACTCACATCTATTAATTAGGATTTCAAGTAATTGTTGTTATTATAAATAGATCCAGCATCATTTTTAGAATTTTTTTAATTTTCTTTAAATGAAAATTAGTTTACTATTAGAGTATTGCTAAATCTCACCGGCGGTGATTGTCACTATCATATCAGTGATTGTCACCGCTTAATTCTGGCCAAACAAGATAATTTCGGCCAGAGTTAAGATACTTAAAAAAAAAACTTATAATTTAAAAAAATTAAAGAATAGGTATGTTAAATAAATAAATATGTTTTGATATCAATCGCATCAAATCTTGAAAATATTTAATTAAAAATTTTAAAGTAAAAAAAAATGTAAAAATCAAATTTTCATGTTTTCCTCAAAAACCATCTAAATAACAGCTCTTCTAACCTTAGAAAAACCTTTTCCATTCACAAATTTACACAAATCGATGGTGTTCATAATATGATTAGTTAATATATAAGTTGAAAATTCAAATAAAATAAAAAAAATTCATTTGCGGTGAAAATCACCACCGGTGGCATTTAGCAAAATCCTTACTATTATTATTTGAATTTTCAGTTTGAATTGCTGACACAGAATTTAATATGCATTATTAGGAAAGCACTAAATCACTTGAAACATATTGATATCAGTATAAAGATTATTGCTTAAATCGAAAGTTAAATAGTTACGAGAATGAGTTTCTATTTGTGTAAAAAGAAATGTAAAGCAACTTCATAAATTTGATTATTTGAAAAATAAATATTTTTTTATTTGACGAAAAACCCCAAATATATCAAACCTGACTGAATTCAATTTTGTAAATCAAACCCTACAAACTAATAAAATTCTCACATACGTCTCATAAATAAATTTCACTTGACCTTTCGCATTTCTTCTCACTATAAAATCTTTTTAATTTATAATATAACTCCATCAAGAAACTACTTCGTTGGTTAATTATTTTAATATTTATTATTATACATTACAGTATTTGCTTCTGTGATCAGAGTTTTTAAAAAAAAAGTTCAATAAAATGAAAAAAAGTATGGATAAAATGTAAACAATGCTTTTTCTTAAGAAAAAAAAAATAATATCTATTTATCTTAAAGCAAATAATGAAAGAAAAGTCTTCAGATAATTAGATAATTTGTGTCAGATTCCGACTATGAGCCCGGCTGTCAATTGACGCAAATCAAGTTCCGATATATAAATTCCGTGCTATGACTACATTTTAGAATTATGGGTATGACATATTATGTGAAAACTGAAACTAAATAATTTTTTTATACGATAGAATCATTTTTCATTTAATATATTATTACATTATTATATAAGCATTATTTTATTTCCATATTTGTATGGTTCAGCTGAATATCCGGCATGAAAAAAAATATTTTATTAATCTTAAATTTAGTTAAGAATGATAAAAAATTAATTAATAATTTAAAAGGAAAATTAATTATACCACCACATGCTAACAAATAATGTGAAGAATGTGATTATATATACATTTTCAACAAAATTACAAAAATTGGACTAATGACAATAAATTTATTTAAGATACTCAGTTATCATAATGAATATGAAACATATAAAGTATTAGAATGGATACCTTATGATAGATTTTATATTAAAATATTCAAAGTGTACTATTAGTTATAGCTAAGTTTTTATATCTTTTACATTAATATTTATTTTTCATCTTTTGTAAAAAGTTCAATAAAGTTTATTTAATTCAAAAATCAATAAAGTATCGCGATTTTTTTTTTTTAAAAAAAATAAGATTAATTCTAATGATGGTATATTGAAAGACAATAAAATGAAATTTTATAGTGATGTAATGTGAAAATTGCTAATTATACAATAATACAAATTTTTATTCTTAACTTTGGAAATAAAAGACAAGATTAAATGTATTTCTAATAGTTTGCGAGTTCATGTAAGGTTTATTTACTTATTATTGTGTAATATTTATATATTTTTCATGAGTACATTTTTTAATTAACTTGTACATTTTATATATAAATTTAGGATTGCAAATTTGCAAGAGGATTTCATGTAAAAAAATAAAAAAAATTAAGTAATGAAATACTGAATTTTTAATAAAAACGTTAGAATATTCAAACATACATTTGAATAAATAAATACAAATAATTGATGACTATAATAATAGATTCTAACCTATTATTGATCTCTTGATTTTTAATAAAGAAGATCCTTTGTGTTTTTACAATAATATGAAATTTATAAATATATAATTTAATGCAAAATAAATTTGGGGAATGAAGTTTCCGGCAAAAATCGCCAATTTTAGTTGAAAAATCCCATTTACGAGACTTAATAATAATTATAAATTGTTCTGCAAGAAATCCATTTTCTTTACATTTCAAAAAAAAAAAAAAAAAAAAAAAAATTTTTTTTTTTTTTACTTTAAGAAATAAAAAAAACAGTTGTTTGATTTATTTTTGATGGTGAAATAAAAGAAATATTTTATTTATTCTGAAAGATTTTTTATCTATTATAAAAGACTCCAAATAATAATAGTTGTAATAAATAATAAAAGTTGATTATTATACTATTATAATTTTATTTTTGCAGGATGATAAAATTATATAAACATTTATAAATTAAAAAAAAAATTATCAGATCGCCACTTACAATTATGACATCTAATCTTGCATCAAAAAAAAATATCAAATCGTATACATGATAAGTTGTAATTGGAAATCCAATTTTATGAAATAGGAAAAAAATCTTGTCAAGATAGTATGATTTAATCGTTTTCAATATTTCTGATAGTTTATGTTCGTAATTCAGTGTATAGCAAAATACATAAACTTTGTAGATCGTGCATTGTCAGATGTTCCCTTTCATTCCCCTTTTTAATTTTCCGCAGGAATTATTTATTTTTTTTCAATTTTTTTCTTGTGCGATATGAAGATAATTAGAACTTTCATCATGGATAAATAAATAATCCTTGTTGATTATTTGTGTATTAATGTTAAACATTTTAACGAATTGTAAACATTTTCATATATACAAATAAAAATTTTTTTTTTTACTGATGAACTGGTTGATTTTGATTATATAATTTTGATTTTAATTTTTTTTAATTTAAACATTAACACTTTATATCAATATCTAATTTAGATTTCTTGAATATATATATATATATACTGTATAACAGCATATATATTGATCCCAATTTCTATATTACAGTTTCTGAAAAGAATAGGATGAAAGCTGTTAGAACTTTTGCATGGGACAGTTTAGGTTTCTAATACAATATCTTAGATAATCCAATACTTGTGAGATATCATTTGGATATAATATAATATGTAATAAGAAAAAGCTATGTCCATTAAATTATCGTAATATTTATTTAATGCATCAAATGATAAACACGAACTGATTTTTTTTCAGATTTATTTGCAGCTTTTTTTGGACCACCTAATCCTTTTTTGTTCTGAGGATAAATTTTTTCATATGCAGTCATACGTGGGAAATTACTGGAGACCCATAATAACCAGACATTAGGATTAATCAGATGGTTGTTATCATCTGTGGGATGTGAGATAGTAAAGCGTCAGAGGTAGCCCATGGAGTAGGAGGTGGATGGTTCGATCGATAAGACTGTTTATCACGTTTAGTGATGTTGAGGGATCGTTCTAGTTCTTTTGTGCTTTTTCTCTCAAGGAGAACATATAATTTGAAATAGGTCTTTGGTAAAATGTGATAAAAAGTTTAAAAGGTATTCCAGATGTGAGTCTGCTGATAAGGTCATAATGATAGGTGCGAAGAGAGGTGATGAGTTAATCATTTGAGTCACGAAATTAGTTTTGGGCAGCGGGAATAATTGATCCGCTACCAGCTTGTGCAATATAGAAGAAACATAGGATGAAAGTAAGTAGTTAAGTTGAATAGTGTAAGTGGGACAATTTCCTAAATTTTCATTGGTATGAGTTGCATAATGGGCAACATAAAGGTGAAGGAGGATAAAGATTAGGATAGTATTTCTTTTGGACAGAGCCAGTAAGTTTGCCGCTTTTATTTTGTTTGCGTGGTATGAGTTCAACTTGAGTTTGTACCAAAGGTCATCCGGCGTGAATTTGAGCCATTGTTACATAGTGCAAAAATCAGTATGGTGAAGTTTGGATAAGGAAGTCACAGAAAAATTATTAGATTGAGAAAGGAATAGATTAAACGTTTTGGACTCTGATAGGGATTTTTCCTATCATCGTAGGTTCTTGTCTATGATGCCAAGATTATTCCAGGTTAGATTTCCTATTGAAGATACAATAAGATGATAAGCCATATCATGAGAGATATTATTAAAATGTGATAAGATTTTGACTAAAGTAACGGACAGGTTATTTTTTTCAATGTAAGATTCTAACTTAAGCCATAAAATGTAATTATTCTGCTTTAGTTTTTTTCTATAGAGTAATTTGAATATAATAAAGGATTCATAAGTATGAATGAAATTAGCAGAGTCAGTGTTAATAGTAATAGAGGAATTGGAAGGTGTAGTTAAAATAGCGGTCAAAATAGCCATTGTTTCAGCCTTAGTAGCCGAAGGGAGGTTGGTAATACATCCCGAAAAGTGAGTAGTTGTAGGCAGGACCGTGGTTTCAATCCAACTGAAACTAATATAACAATCTTATTTCATTAGAGATTTAACTGATCCATCTGTGAAAAATTAAAAGATAAGAATGGTCTATGCAATTCTTTGATGTGACTCAATTTGCTGATGGTGTCCGGGCAACTGATAAAACAGTTCTTTATAAATGGGTCAATAATGAAGTTCGACGAAGACGTGGGCAGTTCAGGAATAATGTGAGCAGGAAGTGAGAAATTTGAATAATAGGAATTGCACCGTGAAGAACTGAGTTTTGTCTGTAAAAATTGAACGCTTTGACCCTTAATGTACAGTATGATAAGGGTCTGTTGTAATAATAAGATGTTTGTGTGAAATTTTTAAAAGAAGAATAAGGTTAAAAGTGTTTGTCGTGAGTTAAAACTCTATTAAGGTTATGTAATTATGATAATAAAACGTATTTTGGTCGTAAGTCTCTTGAAAAATATGTATGATGAGAACAATTTAAGCATGAAGTGAAAACTGGAACGTATTATTTTGGGGTAGTAGAATTAATATCTATTTGGGTAAAGGAATAAAACCAGTGTTCAATATATACAGTAGGAATACCGTAACTGGAGTTATTAATTTCGATTATTCGTCCGAAAAAAATATTTTTGATAGTGGAATCCCAAAAGGAAACCCATATTTTCTTTTTTGGTCTATAATAAAATTGATTAGGTCATTAGAGATCGGGTTGTTTAAAAGGGTAGTTATGTTCAGAAGAGTAAGAGGGGATAAAAGTTTAAGATTGGGACTGTATGCACATTCAGATTCTATACCAATTAGGGATAGTTCCTTGGTAGTTGATAGAGTGGGTGTCTTTATAAGGAAGTAAATAGTTGCCGCATAGGATGTTACTTGATCCACGAAAATAATTCTCTTATTGTGCAAGGACTGTATGTCCTCATTGGAGAAGTTAGGAAAGAAGGAAACAATTGGAGTATTACCTTTAAGGATATTAGAATCACTGTTAACTTGAATGGAAATGTGGTAAGAGGTAAATAATTTAGCATATTTAGTAAAATAGAGAGTCAGAGAAGTAATAGGACATGATTTACTAATAACAGTATGTCAGGAAACTGTGGTGTCCAGAAAAAATATTGTGTATCAATGATATTTTGAATCATGATAATTTTAAGGTCTGGGTTGTTAAGGAGACAATTGATGTTGGATAAATGTTTCTGTAATTGAATAGCTTTTAAATTATTGATTGATGGAAAAGGGGGTTAAAAATAACTGAATTGTTTGTAGAAGAGGGAATTCTAAGGGTGTGTTTGAATAACTTTTTAATTGGAAGAAAAAGTGTATCACATAATGATTCTGATAGAACGTGAGTTTAGAGGATATATTCCAATCTAAGTAAAAGCACTTTATTGGTGAGATATGTAACGTGGTAGTGTAACAGCACTTTCTTTTTAAGTTAAAAGTGAATTCGTTAATGATTTGTTTAATTTTGTCGATTGTAGGTTCGGAGCTGTTGTTGCAGTTGAAATAAACACTGTTAGTATGAAACATTACTGCGCTGATTTACTGTGCCATACTGTGCCACTTTATGATCATGATTTTCATGATCACGGTGATCTTAATGATAGTAGTGATAGTAATGATCTTAGTGATAGTTAAGATAGTTAGGATAGTTAAGATATTTAATATATTTAATATATTTATTATATTTATTATATTTATTATCATTTTATTATATTTCATTTTTGTATAAATATCCTGAGAATTTTATTAAGTTCTCCTCAGTTCTTGTAACTTCAATTGAATAATAAAATATCTTTTACCTAAAAATACTATACCGTTTACCAATTAAAGAGCGAACTGTACTCAACAAACATAAATTATTGTTACCTCTATCGTTATAAACTTAATTAATTTTCTATTTCAAACTTAAAGAATAAAAGTTAAGTCAAAGGAATCAAGAATACGATTAGACGTAACAAGTGGTGATTTCTGCCAGGTTACCTCCTTAATCGATAGTATAGTAAAGAAAAGAATTAAGAGACTAAGAGAATAGAAATGCCTTGAGAAGTGCATGAACTTTGAAGAGATTGAGATAAATACAGCGATACATATGTTAAGACATTACTCCAATTCTCTACTAAATGAAGACCATTCTTGTTACATTTGGTATCCAGTACCATCATTACACTCTATAAATACTGCTTTTGGAAATTTTTGGATTTGGATTAACCGTACTTTTAACGCAGAAACCTATACAGCCTATACCATTACNGCTTTTAATCTATTCAATTATTTAGTTTCAACTACATTATCTGGACAACAAAGTGATCAGTTACCTTCAGTACTCATACGCTTACTTACCAGTATTAGATATTTAAGAAGACCCTTCTCATCTGAAGTTTTATTTAATTATACATTAGGAATAGCTGTTAGAACCAATTGTTTTGAATACCCTGTTAACATATATATTTTTGACGAGGCATACCAAGAATTATTAGATCAACTTATTATATCTGTACAATACGATCGATATCTATTAAGACAAATCAGTATACCCTCACCAGTATCTTCAGAAAGTTCTATAGAATCAACAGAATTAAATAACGCAACACCTATATTGCCTATTCTTGTACAAACCCCACCAAATCTTACATATACTCCTACACCTACACCACCAAATACACCACCTAACGTAAATATGGCCGCCACTGGTGCTGATTAACAGCTCTTTTTCAGCAAATCTTTGGAACTGATGGAGCTAGATTAGATGCTATCGCTAATGCCCACCAAAATACGGAACGGACAATAGCTAAAGTTGATACCTTTAGTGGAGCAGAAGGAGAAGATCCAGTAGAATGGCTCAAGGTCTTTAACAGAGCTGCTATAACTAATAGATGAAATACAGCAGCTAGAAAGAAAGCTGTAGCTGGAGCCTTAATGAAGGGAGTCACAGCTGATTGGTTTGAAGGTGCTACTGTAGAAATGGGAGATAATTTCAACACTGGAACTAATGGAGGAGCTAACTTTACTGATCTTTTTAATGAATGCTTTGTAAGCGAAACCAAAAAGAACTAATGGTACCAAGAGTTGACTTCTTTATGTCAAAAGAATGATGAGTCAGTTGATTCATATGCCAATAAGTTCAAGAAGCTTGCAGACTGTATAAATTTACAAGATGCTGATCAAAAGAAGAGAATGTTTTTAATGGGACTCAATCCTGCTTATACCCCTCTTGTATATGCTTGTAATTCTGCTGACCTCAATGCCACTATAGACGCTGCAAGATTAGTAGAAATTGGATACAATTATGCATCTGGAACTACTAAGTCACAAGCATCCACTACCGCCTCTAGTTCCAAAGCAAAAATTTCTGAGACTGAAGTTGATGAATTAACTAAAAAGTTAGAATAACTTACCATTAACTATGCGAACCTTATAACTGCTTTATTAGCTCAACCACAAAAAAGGAGAAGCTGTCCACCAATAAACTAAGGCAGACCAAGGAACAACAACTTCAATGCACCTAGACCAACTACCTCTAATTTCAAGTGTTACAATTGCAATCAACCCGGACATATGGCTAGAGATTGTCCCTATCCAGATCAAAGGTATAATAGACAACCAAGGACAACAAATGTACCCAGAACTCCTAGATACGAAACTAGAGATGTAAATTATCTAGATGACTTTGAGTATGATGAAGAATATGAAGAAGAATATGAAGATGATGAGGAAGAAGAGTATGAAGTTTACTTAAATACTTGCTCAGGATCCTACCCTCAAAGTCCAGTTTCTAAGAACAGAAGAGCACAAAGAAGTGAATCTAGATGAGAGGAAAATTTAAGAAAAACTCTTCACTTTAATGTACCAGCTACAAATGAAGATATGGAAGATGTTGAAATTCAACCACCAGTAACTACCACCACTACTTCTTCAACCAAAACAACTAAGACCCCTAGAAAGAGATTATTACCTGCACCTATTGAGTAATTAACTGAGTTTAACGTAGCAACTTACTTACAAAATTTACTATGTGGACTCTCAGTTGGACAAGCTACACATGTTATCCCTACCTATTGCTCTGGATTATCAAGAGCAGTGAGGAGATTACGTGAAAAAGCCCAACAGGATGGAACCCAAGAAGCCAATTTAGCAGACAGCGATGAAGAACCAACCACCGCAGCCAAATGTACCCTTAAAATTGGCCAAAAAGTCCAAACTGCTATCATAGATAGTGGAGCAGCCACAAGTATCATGACCAAAGCCTTTCTTAACAAATTAGATTATGAAATCGATAGGCCATCTAAAATGATCGTAGTATCAGCTAATGAAGCAAAAACTAGGTCATTAGGAATAGTAGATAACATTCCTATAGTCATAGGAAAAATTGAAATCTCCACATCTTTTCAAGTTTTAGACTCAAAAGATGAAGTTCTTATTTTAGGCAAAAACTGGTTGAAAGAAGCTAACACCACCATGAGTTAGGAACAATCTACTTTAACCATCCGCAAGCATAATGTGACAGTTAGAATTCGCATTACCTTCACCAAAACTGCTAAAGTTACCACTCAAGAGTTAGATTATGATTCTGAAGATGATTACTATGAAGATGAACTTTTGGATGAGTATTATGTTTATTACTCAGATATGACTGACGAAGAAGAAGTCCTTGAAGATGAAATGACCTATAATCCTTGGAGTGAGGTATACTCACCCTACAATTCTGAGGTAGAATCTGAAGAAGAAGATCTCTTGGATAACAATAACCCCACAGTATTCCTAGCTGAAAGTGCAAAAGGATTAAGCGAAAAAGAACAAGTCCCTAAAAATCAGCATGTAGGACCACTTGATTACCACCAACAACAAGCATTCCAATACCTTTTGGAAGAATATTCAGACATCTGTGCTAAAGGACAAACGAAAATAGGACAAACTACTATAGTTAAGCACAAAATTCATACAGAAGATGTCTTACCTGTAGTACAAAAGTCTTACCGCACCAACCCTGAAAACACTCAGTTTTTGAAGGAAGAAATCAAAAAGATGGAAGCAAATGGAATTATTAGACGCTCACATAGTCCAGAGCCTCCCCAGTAGTCATAGTAGGAAAAAAAGGAGGAGACAAGCGATTGTGTATTGATTATCGCAAATTAAATGTCCTCACAAAAATCGATGCATACCCTCTACCAAGGATCGATGATTTATTAGACTCCTTAGGAGGATCCCAGTGGTTTACTACCTTAGATTGAGCCAGTGGATATTGGCAAGTATCTATGCATCCTGATGACATCGAAAAGACTGCTTTTACCACACCATCTGGCCTTTACAAATTTTTGGTCATGCCTTTTGGCTTAAATAATGCCTCTGGAACCTTCCAACGCCTCATGAATTGGATCTTAAAAAATTATCTTGGACTCTTTGTAGCAGTCTACTTAGATGATATTATCATCTACTCAAAAGGATCTTTAGAGTTACACTTGGACCACGTGAAACAAGTGTTTCAAACCTTACGCGAAGCCAAACTTAGTATCAAGCTAAAGAAGTGTCACTTTTGCTACCCATCTCTCTCCTTTTTAGAACATATAGTTGGACAAGGAGGTATTCATCCAGACCCTGAAAAGATTGAAAAAGTCAAGAATTTTCCTATCCCTAAGACTTTAACTCAACTTCGAGTCACACTTGGACTTTTCGGATATTATCAAAAATTCATTAAAGATTTTGCCCGCCACACTAAGCTATTGACCATATTACTTAAAAAGGAAATACCCTTTCAATGGATGGAAAAACAACAAGCTGCCTTTGACAGACTCAAGGAAAGACTCATCAAAGCACCTATTTTACAATATCCTGACTTCGAGCAACCCTTTACCTTATATACTGATGCTTGTAAGTTTGGACTTGGAGCCGTATTATCCCAAAAAGTCAATGGCCAAGAGTGTGTAGTTGCCTACGCTAGTCGAACCACTAATAAAGCTGAAGAAAACTACCCAATTACTGATCTAGAATGCCTTGCCATTGTATGGGCAGTCAAGCATTTTCATCACTATCTAAGTCGACCTTTCTCAATTGTAACAGATCACTCAGCACTCAAGTGGTTAAAAACCTCTAAAATGCCTAAGGGTAGATGAGCACGTTGGATTATGGAGCTTCAACAGTATAATTTTACCATTGAACACCGCCCAGGCAAGTATAACGCCAATGCCGACGCTTTATCTAGAATGTATGATGAGCATACTGATGAAGAAAATGAGTGTTTCCTAGTTATTACCTATGATGCAGATACTGAAGAAGATGAACCTGAAGCTGAATCTTCATCAATGGCCTTAGTTAGAAGTAACAAGCGCAGAAGATTAACTCCCAATCAAAAGATTCCTTATGAAAGTGATAGCAAATTTGAGGAAGCCAAAAGTGAAAATTCCTTACCATTAACTATCCCTGAGCCTTACTCATGTTGCGGACACATTATTTGTATTTGCGAACCAGAAGTTTCCTCCATTAATACTGAAGAATATCAGCAAGATCACAATAACAGATGGGACCTAAGATGGATTGAGGAAAATGAAAGCGAAATAGAATGGGAATATCATTCTAATGATGGTACCACCACCCATTCAGAACAAAGCGAAGAAATAGAAATGTACGATATAGAAACCCCCTGCAGGAAACTTTACCAGAGAAGACATTGAGCAAATTTACCGAACTGCTATTCAAATCAAACAAGTTATTGCAGGCCAACCAATAACTAGAGGAGGAAGCAAGTGTACCTGGGAATGCGACACTGAAAATCACCATATCCACATTTACTGTAAATTATGTAAGAAGAATTTAGTTTATAGTACCCTTTATCACCATTGTATTTGGAGCTTTACTCTGGGACACCTTCATCCTGATATGGACCCAAGGTTTTTAGTTAATGTACCCTGGTGGAAAGAACCTATTCTAGTTCAACAAGAAAATGCCGTAATATATTTGAGACTCTTAGAACGTCTCTACAACAATTTACCTGTCTATACTCCTTCTCTTGAACCTATCATCACTGAGTTAGATTAAGTTTCTTTCTAGTTAAACAAACATTTTTAGTTATATTTTTTTTATATATTATTAGTTAATTATTTCTTTATGGTGAAAGCTAAAGTGTTCACATTGTGATGAATGGCCAATTAAAATGGATACCCAACATTATCATAATTTATTAAATTATATTAGTAATAGTACATTTCCCTTAGATTTTAGTGAAGCACAGAAAAAGCAATTAGTTAACCAATCAAAATATTATTTAGTCAGAAACAATTTATTATTCAAGAAAGATCGAAATAATCAGAACAATTTAGTCAAAGTAGTTCAAAAATATGAAATGGACCCTGTACTTTATATGTTCCATAATGACTCCACAGCCGCACACGCCTCTAAAAATAGAATGATGGATAAGATGAAAAAGCGATTCTTTTGGCTGCAAATGTTTCAAGATATAAGCACTTATGTTGAGTCATGTGATGCATGCCAAAGAAGAGGAAAATCAAAGCGACAGGAACCCTTACATCTAATTCCAGTTGGAGTACCTTTCTATCAAATTGGAATTGATTACGTAGGACCTTTAAATGTAACGTCTCAAGGAAATAAATATATCATTGTCGCTATGGATTACATGACCAAATGGCCAGAAGCAAAACCCGTTAAAGAAGCTACCACACAAGAAACTGTGACTTTTGTTTATGAAAGTATTATTTGTCATCACGGTTGTCCTGAAAAAATCCTAACTGATCGAGGAACGCATTTTAATAATCAGCTTTTGAAAGGATTATTAAAAAAGTTCAAAATTACACATTTAATGTCAACCTCTTACCATCCGCAAACCAATGGACTTGTCAAAAGATTCAATAGAACATTAATAGAAGCCCTCTCATGAACAGCCACCAATCATTTAAATGATTAGGACAAATTTATAGCCCCTATCCTCTTTGCTTATCGCACTAGTGCACATTCAACTACAAAGATTTCCCCATTTTTCCTTGTGTATGGGAGAGAAGCAAAATTGCCCACTGATAGTACAGAAATGGAGGAGGAATCTAACCTAATAGAGCACATAGATCATCAAGTGACGCACCTATCAGATGTTAGAAATGATGTGCAACAGCAGATCAAATTTGAGCAACAAAAACAAAAGGATTTCCATGATAAGAAATTAAAAAAGGAAATCAGATTTAAGATTGGTGATCAAGTCCTATACTATCGTGCTACTCTAGATAAGCAATGGTCTGAAAAATTAAGCCCCAAATGGAAAGGACCGTATTACATTCATAATGTAATTGGAAATGGCGCTTATAAACTAAGGGAATTATCGGGAAAAGTCCTAAAAACTCCTATGAACGAAAGTTTTCTGAAAATATATAAAGACAGGAGCAATTGGCAACCTCTAGTCATAATTTCTTGAAATCAAAATGAACAATTATGACCGTATCCTCGAAGATCTTCAAAGAGATAATGACATTTCAGATTTTAATATCACGATGCAGAATGAAGATGATACGCCTAGTCAACAAATAAACTCTCTTCTTCGACAATTAAGAAGAGCCGTAAGCAGAAGAAATTGAATAGAAACCCTTCTGAATGCTTGGTATATTGGAGAAGTCATAGAAACCAAGACTTCTACACTTACAAAAAGAGCCCTCTGTCTGAAACTGATGACGCCATACTATCAGAAAGTAGTAATTCGTACTTACTACATATTTGAATTCTTGGGAATAAAACAAATTAATAGATCTCGAAATACGACCTTAACCATGATCTCAAGAATTGGAACAAAACAATACTAGGCTCTAATTGAAGAGGCTCTGACCATCGCAGGAGCTCAGTTATAGGAGGAGGAAGTTGTTAGTATGAAACATTACTG
>QKYT01000348.1:7181-19237 GCA_003550305.1 Glomus cerebriforme | reverse complement strand
ATCAAATATCAAATATCAAATCAAATTGCAGAACCCTAATTGCAATCAGGGAGAAGATTACAGAATGGACATAAAATTTTTGATTTGGGGTATATGTGGGGTAAATTTCATTGTAATAAGTCACATGTGGGAAGTGATAAATTTAAGGATTTAATTTTGTAGCTAATATAAGAACTCAAATCCGCCAAAGTGTAGGAAGAGAAGGGGTTATAATTAAGCCAAATTTTTGTGAGATTAAAATCAATAGGAATCTGATGGCATTTAGAAAAAAGGGATGAATTATGTGAGGAATCAATCAACTTGTTAAACTGTTGGTAGCTTAAAATGTCTTTTGCCCATTTATGAATGAGACATTTGACTGGACCCAAATTAAGTCAAGTAAGAGTAGCATTTTGACGAGAAAGGTGTTTAAAGTTAACGTATATAGCAGAGGCGAGTTGTGCACCAGCCTTGGCTAGTTTGTCTGCCAGATCATTATAGGTGTTGTCAGAGTGAGCCTTGACTTTGATAAGTTTTACGTCCAAATTATTAAATGAGACGATATATTTAATGGTGAGCCAGATAAGAAAGTTAGGTATTTTCTGTAATTTTCTAACTCCTGTTAGAGGGTTCAATATCTTTTGAAAATTGAAAATGCAACTGGAGAAATCAGTATAGATAGTAACATGACTTGAACGTGAGCTAATGATGAGATTCTAATTGTAAAGTCACCTATGGTGACTACCCATATGTTTTTATCAATGATTTTTTGAATTGATGATGGATTTTCAAATTTGATTTTTAATTGTTTAAAAAAAGAAGGTTTTGATTGTCAGGATTGTGTAGGATTTTGTGATTGTGTGTTATGTCTATTAGGTTTAGGTTTGGGTTCAAAGAAATTGATTATAGGTCCAATTTCCCTAGATATAGTTTCTATGATGATCGAGTTATCTATATATTTTGGGATGTCAACTATCTTGATAGTTTTGTCGTATTTGGCTTCTAAAATTGGTGTGATGATTTGTTCTATGTATTGGGGTTCGTAATTGTAAAAGCGAGCGTTGAATTTACTGATAAAATATTATGAATGCTATTGCGTTCAGCTTTATCATAAAAGGCAATTTTTAAGATTTTTACTCCGTAGTAGTTTTGTATGCCCATGTAGCCTCTAAAGGAGGAGTTGTTAAGGAAATGGCGTAATATTTCTGTTTTGGTCTCATGAAGAGAGTTGTACGGTAGATCATCAAGTAGTGTGAAAGACAAATGTAAATCCATATAATCATTAATGGTAAGGTTTTCTGTATCGGAGATGGAAGTTATATTGTTTGCATCATTGAAATCGTTATTGATTGGTGCACTGTTGGATGTTGTGTGATGATTGTCATTTTGTTGTATAACATAAAATGTGTTGAAGGTGTTACGAGAATTTTTATTGGTGTTTGAGTTATGCAAGGCATTTTTTCCCTTATCTGTGGTGTGCATGGAATGTGCTAGGTCTTGGTAAGGTGTAGTAATAGCCAGTAGCGAAGATGAAGAAGATTGTAGTAAAGAATTATTGGTGTCTATGGTATTGCCCATAATTATATCTTTGTCGGAAGTGTCTATAGTAGTGGTAATGACTGCTGTATTTTCTATATTGGTTTTAATTTCAGAGTTTAATTGTGTGCTAATATTGATGTATGGTGAAGGGCCGTAAGTTTCGGAGACAATATTTTTCTCATTGTCTAAGATAGTTGGTATTGTAGTTTTGCTTGAGTTTTCCATATTGTTAGCGATACTTTGGCTTCTAGTGACTCTTCTTTGTGTTTTGTTGGAACTTTTATTGGAGTGGACAGAGCTCATATTGTAGAAAGTGAATATTAATAAAGGTTTATTAATTTGTGTCTATGTTTTTCTACATTATGTGCTGCGGATTTTTATAAAATTTTATCTGTTCAAGGAAGAGTTTTCTTATGTTTAAACAGTTATGAACGTGTAAAATCAAAGTGGCACAAAAACTGATATCACATGACTGAAATTTTTTATGATCATGCAACATAAAATTTTAAAACTTTTTTTTTAATAAAATATGCTTTATCTTATTAAATACTAATAAAATATAATCTTAACTTATTGAAAGACAATAAAATTAAATTTTATGTGAAAATTGTTAATTATACAAATTTTTATTCTTAACTTTGGAGATAAAAGATAAGATTAAATGGTATTTCTAATAGTTTGGCGAGTTAATTAATTTTATTTACTTATTATTGTGTAATATTTATGTATTTTTCACGAGTAAATTTTTTATTTTGTATATTTTATATATAAATTTTAGGATTGCAAATTTGCAAGAGGATTTCATGTAAAAAAAATAAAAAAATTAAGTAATGAAATACTTTATACTTTGAATTTTTATTAGAAACGTTAGAATATTCAAACATATGACATTTGAATAAATAAATACAAATAATTGATGACTATAATTTAATTAAATAATAGATTCTAACCTTTATTGATCTCTTGATTTTTAATATAGAGATCCTTTGTGTTTTTACAATAATATGAAACAACAAATAATCTAATTTATAAATATATTTTAATGCAAAATAAATTTGGGGAACGAAGTTCCCAGAAAAATCGCCAATTTTAGTTGAAAAATTCCATTTACGAGACTTATGATAATAATAATTATAAATTGTTCTACAATAAGTCCATTTTCTTTACATTTCAAAAAGAAAAAATTATTTTTACTTCTAAGAAATAAAAAAAAACAGTTATTTGATTTATTTTTGATGATGAAATAAAAGAAATATTTTATTTTATTCTGAAAGATTTTTTATCTATTATAAAAGACTCCAAATAATATTAGTTGAAATAAATAATAAAAGTTGATTATTATGCTATTATTATTTTATTTTTGCAGGATGATAAAATTATATAAACATTTATAAAGGATGATATTTTAAATACACAATTGCAGAACATCTAACTTCAGTATTATCTCAGAAAAGATTTTAAGAGAGTGTAAAGCCCGAAGCACAAATTTGAATTTATTATTGCTTAGTCCATGTATTTGATATTAATATATGTTCTATGATCATGCATTGTCAGATGTTCCCTTTCATTCCCCTTTTTTAATTTTCCGCAGGAATTATTTATTTTTTTTTCAATTTTTTTCTTGTGCGATATAAAAATAATTAGAACTTTCATTATTGATTCCTTGTTGATTATTTGTGTATTAATATTAAAAACATTTTAACGAATTGTAAACATTTTCATATGAATATATATACACACACAGTATATATATTGATCCAGGACCCCGAAATATATATGTAGGGGTAGGGTGCACTATTGCGTCGCCATCATAGAGAAATTTTATGAAGGTAGGTTAGGATTTGCGTACAAATGAGGAATTTTTAATCAAAGTTATCAGAATGCGTATTTTTAACGGATTTTCTTTTAAGTAGAAGGGTTAATTAGCGTATTTTTAGTATAATTTGCAGATCATATAAATATATATTATATATCATTCCAAATATGAACATTTCAGAAAGTTTTCCATTACTTAGAAATTATACATTTGTTATAGATGATGTGTACTGAAAAGAATGTAATTGAAACAATATAATGAAATTACAATAAAAATTTTTTATTAATATTTTTTTTTAAACATGCGCAAAAATAAATAATAAGTAAATCATATGATTAAAGGTCAGGAGGCGTTCAATATTTCTTTCTATTATTTTCTTTTTCTTTTGATTTATTTGTTAAATAATTAATTTTAGAATTATTGAAAAAATTGAAATTCCGCATTATTAATAGTTAGTACAGGTAGTGCTTCGATCCTATGTAACCGTAGATCCATTCCTTGGCATTTTGGCGATTAAACTGGGTCCGGATGATCGACAAGCAGGAATTCCATTAGTCATCTATGTTTAAGCCAGGTCCGGATGATCGATGATCATGAATGGATCTACTGTTTCATNTAGAAAGCACTAAGTACAGCTGTACAGGTGTAACTTTCTTGTTATGATCACAAGACATGCATTTAATAAATGACAAATTTTGTAATACGATATCAAATTTTAAAATTTCTTCTTATACCCAAATTATTCTGAATTCATTTATGGTTTGAAAAAGTCTCAATGGATCCTTTTATTAAAAATGGCAAACAATTAATTGAGAATTTTAATTCAATAGAAATATCGATTAAGCCATGTGACCGTATATGTGCTGCAAGACGTTTTCAACAGAATTTCAAAAATTGGACTAGTGGTAATAATGATATTGATAAATTTATTCAAGATACTCAACTATCAACACATTCTACGTATAGTGCATTGGAATGGATACCTTATGGTAGATTTTATGATATTGAAAATATTGCAAAAGACGGAACTGATAAAGTATACAGAGCAAATTGTATTTTTTCATATTGGGATAATAAAGTTCAAAATTGGAAATTAACTGAACCCAATGTGATTGTAGCTCTGAAAAGTTTAAATAATTCAAAAAATGATATATATGAATTTATGGATGAGGTAAAGTTAATTCATTATTTGATGGAAATTTTGATGTTTTAATTTTTACTAAAATATTTCATTTTGTTTCACATATATAGATTACATTATATTATAAATTATCAAGTAATTCACCTTATATTATTAAATTTTATGGAATAACTCAGGATCCAAAAACAAAAAATTATATGATGGTTTTGGAATATGCAGAAAATGAGAATTATTCATATACAAGTGATATGATATGTGAAAAATGTGATAAGATATGTACTGCAAGTCGTTTTCAACTAAATTTCAAAAATTGGACTAGTGGTAATGATGATATTGATAAATTTATTCAAGGTACTCAACTATCAGCACATTCTGCGTATAGTGCATTGGAATGGATACCTTATGGTAGATTTTATTGTATTGAAAATATTGCAAAAGGCGGATCTGACAAAGTGTATATGGCAAATTGGATTGATGGATATATAAAATATGGTTGGGATAATGAAAATCAAAATTGGGAACGAACTGGACCCAATATGATTGTAGCTCTGAAAAGTGTAAATAATTCAAAAATTGATATAACAGAATTTATGGATGAGGTAAAATTAATTCATTATTTGATGAAAATTTTGATGTTTTAATTCTTACTAATATACTTTATTTTTATATATATAGATTACATTGTATTATAAATTATCAAGAAATTTACCTCGAATTATTGAATTTTATGGAATAACTCAGGATCAAAAAACAAGAAATTATATGATGGTTTTGAAATATGCAGAAAGTGAGAATTATTCATATACAAGTGATATGATATGTGAAAAATGTGATAAGATGTGCTATACAAGTCTTTTTCAACTAAAATTCAAAAATTGGACTAGTGGTAATGATGATATTGATAAATTTATTCAAGGTACTCAACTATCAACACATTCTGCGTATAGTGCATTGGAATGGATACCTTATGGTAGATTTTATGATATTGAAAATATTGCAAAAGACGAAACTGATAAAGTGTACAGAGCAAATTGTATTTTTTCATATTGGGATAATAAAGTTCAAAATTGGAAATTAACTGAATCCAATGTGATTGTAGCTCTGAAAAGTTTAAATAATTCAAAAAATGATATATCAGAATTTATGGATGAGGTAAAGTTAATTCATTATTTGATGGAAATTTTGATGTTTTAATATTTATTAAAATATTTCATTTTGTTTTAATATATAGATTACATTATATTATAAAATATCAAGTAATTCACCTTATATTATTAAATTTTATGGAATAACTCAGGATCCAAAAACAAAAAATTATATGATAGTTTTGGAATATGCAGAAAATGAGAATTATTCATATACAAGTGATATGATATGTGAAAAATGTGATAATATATGTCATACAAGTCGTTTTCAACTACATTTCAAAAATTGGACTAGTGGTAATAATGATATTGATAAATTTATTCAAGGTACTCAACTATTGTCTCATTCCAATACATCAAAAGCATTAGAATGGATACCTTATGATAGATTTTATAATATTGAAGATAGTGGATTTGACAAAGTATACAGAGCAAATTGGATTGATGGATATATAGATGAATGCAATTTGATTGTGGATCTGAAAAGTTTAAATAATTCAAAAAATGATATATCAGAATTTATGGATGAGGTAAAGTTAATTCATTATTTGATGGAAATTTTGATGTTTTAATTTTTACTAAAATATTTCATTTTGTTTCACATATATAGATTACATTATATTATAAATTATCAAATAATTCACCTCGAATTATTAAATTTTATGGAATAACTCAGGATCAAAAAACAAAAAATTATATGATGGTTTTGNNATATNNANANANTGAGAATTATTCATATANAAGTGATATGNTATGTGAAAAATGTNATNNNATATGTNNTNCAAGTNGTTTTCAACTANATTTCAAANATTGGACTAGTGGTAATNATGANATTGATAAATTTATTCAAGATACTCAACTATCAGTTCATTCTAAGGATAAAGCATCAGATATATTAGAATGGATACCTTATGATAAATTTTATGATATTAAACATATTGCAAAAGGTAAGTTTGGTAAAGTGTTTAGAGCAAATTGGATCGATGGATTTATAACTAAATGGGATGATGAAAATCAAAATTGGAAAAGAGAAAATCAAAATATGCTTGTGGCTTTAAAAAATTTAAATAATTCAAAACATTTTACATCAGAATTTATGAATGAGGTATAATTAATTTATTATTAATGAAAATTTTAAAACTTAATTTTTAGTAATTATTTTTATACTTTTTATATATAGATTACATTATATTATAAATTATCAAATAATTCACCTCGAATTATTAAATTTTATGGAATAACTCAGGATCAAAAAACAAAAAATTATATGATGGTTTTGATATATGCAAAAAGTGAGAATTATTCATATAAAAGTGATATGTTATGTGAAAAATGTGATAATATATGTCATACAAGTTGTTTTCAACTATATTTCAAAGATTGGACTAGTGGTAATTATGATATTGATAAATTTATTCAAGGTACTCAACTATCAGTTCATTCTAAGGATAAAGCATCAGATATATTAGAATGGATACCTTATGATAAATTTTATGATATTAAAAATATTGCAAAAGGTGAATCTGTTAATGTGCACAGAGCAAATTGGATTGATGGATTTATAACTAAATGGGATGATGAAAATCAAAATTGGAAAAGAGAAAATCAAAATATGCTTGTGGCTTTAAAAAGTTTAAATAATTCAAAACATTTTACATCAGAATTTATGAATGAGGTATAATTAATTTATTATTAATGAAAATTTTGAAACTTTTAAAATTTTTAGTAATTATTTTTATACTTTTTATATATAGATTACATTATATTATAAATTATCAAATAATTCACCTCGAATTATTAAATTTTATGGAATAACTCAAGATCCAGAAACAAAAAATTATATGATGGTTTTGAAATATATAGAGAATGAGAATTATTCATATACAAGTGATATGATATGTGAAAAATGTAATTTTATATGTCATACAAGTTGTTTTCAACTATATTTCAAAAATTGGACTAGCGGTAATAATGATATTGATAAATTTATTCAAGATACTCAACTATCAGTTCATGAAGATATGGAAAATGTATTAGAATGGATACCTTATAATAAATTTTATAATATTAAAAATAGTGCAAAAGGTGAATCTGTTAATGTGCACAGAGCCAATTGGATTGATGGATTTATAACTAAATGGGATGATAAAAATCAAAATTGGAAAAGAGAAAATCAACATATGCTCGTGGCTTTAAAAAATTTAAATAATTCAAACCATTTTACATCAGAATTTATAAATGAGGTATAATTAATTTATTATTAATGAAAATTTTGAAACTTTTAAAATTTTTAGTAATTATTTTTATACTTCTTATATATAGATTACATCATATTATAAATTGTCGAGTTTTTCTTATAAAATTATTAAATTTTATGGAATAACTCAAGATCCGAAAACAAAAAATTATATGATTGTTTTGAAATATATAGAGAATGAGAATTATTCATATACAAGTGATATGATATGTGATAAATGTGATATTATATGTAATACAATTCGTTTCCAACTAAATTTCAAAAATTGGACTAGTGGTAATAATGACATTGATAAATTTATTCAAGATACTCAACTATCAATTCATTCTAAGGATAAAGCATCAGATATATTAGAATGGATACCTTATAATAGATTTTGTGATATTAAATATATTGCAAAAGGTAAGTTTGGTAAAGTGTTTAGAGCAAATTGGATCGATGGATTTATAACTAAATGGAATGATGATAATCAAGATTGGAAAAGAACAAATCAAAATGAATTAGTTTCTCTGAAAAGTTTAAATAATTCAATAAATAATACATTAGAATTTATAAATGAGGTATATTGATTTATTGTTTAATGAAAACAATGAAAATTTTAACATTTTAATTTATGCTGACTAATTTTCTTTTATTATTCATAAAGGTTACATCATATTATATAAGTAGTCAACAATCTATCACTATTAAATTTTATGGTATAACTCAAGACCCAGAAACGAAAAGCTATATAATAGTTTTGAAATTTCCGGAAAATGAAAATTATTTATATACAATTGATATGATGTGCGAAAAATGCAATTGTATGTGTATTGCAAAACGTTTTGAGCATAATTTTAAAAATTGGACTAGTGATAATAATAATATTGACAAAATTATTCAAGATACTCAATTATCAGTACATTCTAACTATGAAACATCAGATATATTAGAATGGATACCTTATGATAGATTTTATAATATTGAATATATTGCAAAAGGAGGATTTGGCAAGGTCTATAAAGCAAATTGGATTGATGGATGTATAAGTAAATGGAATGATGATAATCAAGATTGGAAAAGAACAAATCAAAATGAATTGGTAGCTTTGAAAAGTTTAAGTAATTCAAAAAATGTTACATTAGAATTTATGAATGAGGTAATTAACTTTTATTTTATGAATTTCTAATAATTATAATCATTACTAATCTAATTTTTATATGTAGATTACATTACATCATAAAGTAAGTAATTATTATACTATTAAACTTTATGGAATAACTCAAGATCCAGACACAAAAAATTATATGATGGTTTTGGAATATGCAAACCATGGTAGTTTACGAAATTATTTGGATGTATATTATAATAAATTAACTTGGAAGGATAAGATTGAATATTTATTTTTTATTGCATCTGGACTTAAAAATATTCATGGAAAAAAATTAATTCATCGGGATTTACATATTGGCAATATTTTAAAACTTAGAAATAAAACTTGTATTGCTGATATGGGATTATGTAAACCTGCAGATTATATTGCACCAAAAAATCCAAAAAGAAATATATATGGTGTTTTACCTTATCTAGCTCCTGAATTATTACGAGGACAAAATCATAATAAAGCTGCTGATATTTATAGTTATGGTATAATTATGTATGAAGTAATTTCTGGATTACCTCCATACCATGATGTGAGCCATGATGAATATTTAGCAATGAAAATTTGTCAAGGACTTAGACCAAGGTTTAATATTAAAGTACCACAATTGATCATTCATTTAATTAAAAGATGCTTAGATGCAAATTCACTAAATCGACCAACAGCAGAGGAAATTGAAAGTATTTTACATATTTGGTGTTCAAATTTTGATAATCAAAAAGAATTAGCAAAACAAATTAAAGGAGCAGAAGAGTTCAATAATAATTTATCAACTAGTAGCGAACCCTCAACTAGTTTATTGTATGAAACAAATCCTGGAGCTATTTATTTAAGTAGATTATTTAATTTTAATAATCTTTCCGAACCAAAAAATTCTGACGATTATTATGAACACAATGATAATATAATAAGCAATGAATTTTCAGGTATTAATTCATAATTTAAAATATTTTAAAATATTCAATATATTAATAAAAAAATACTAATATTTTTTAATATTTTTATTAGAATCTTTACTATTTGACTTTTCTCAATTGAATTTTAATGATAATGGTAAATTTTTATCTTATAACTTTATATACATTTTTTATTTGTACTTTATATACTAATTCAATTTTTTTTATTTAGATCAAAATAATGAGCCTAAAAGTAAGGAAAATATTCAAACAAGTGTCAATATTGAATAGTTTTTTGTTTACATTCTAGTTGCAATATTACATAGAATTTTTTTTTATTTTTCAATGATTTATTTCAGCCCATTACAATTTAAAATTCTGTTTATCATTAGTTTTTAACTTTATTGTAATTATTATTATTATTTTCTTTTTTTGCTTTTTTAAATTAATTGTCACAATTTTTTCTTTTTTGTTTTTTTTTTACAATGAAGCTAAATTATAATAGAGAATGCTAAATAGAATTTTAAACTGTAATAACCAATTATATATATTGATTAAATAAATTAGCCATTAAAAATTTACATAGGTTTGATAAATTGATAATAACATATAATTTTGATTATAATACATAAGGATAGCTAGTTACTATTTTAGATATTTAACATAGACAACCAATAAATTTAGGAGATTTTTAATTTAGAAAAAATAAATGGAAATCTTAAATTAGACGTAGATGCTTTATAGCAGAAAAATAATCAAAGTAATTTATTCCTTTAAATCAGAAATTTGGTTTGAATCAAATGCAGAACTAATATTTATAGGTCAAGACTTCGAGGAAAAAAGTGTATTATCTTGGCCTAATATATTACATGTTAGCTGATAAATCATTAAATTCCAACCAAATAGTTGGTATGATCTGATACGCCATTTGGCAAAATTTGAATTTGGTATTACCAATTAACTTTCATTTTTATTTTATTATAATTTAAAATTATATAATTATGATAATTTTTCTCAAATTTATCAAAAAATAAAAATGACCGAATCTACGAATCATACTTAGTATAGAAGTTGAACATGCAAACTGATGATAAATTAAACATTATTATACAAGGGATTATATCATCACTGTCTCATAGACTCATATTGGTATAAGCAAAAAACAATAATCCTACGTACAGCAAATAAATATCATTTATTTTTTATTTTACAAAAAAATAATATTTAATTTAACAACATATACTTTATGCTAGAATAAGCTTGACATCTCAGTCATATTTGAATTTGACAATATAAAATGTAGGTCTTCTGCATTACTTTTTAAAAAATAACCTGTTTTAAAAGTAACATCAGTCATTTTTTGATAGAGTATCTGTATCATAAATACATCAAATTTCATATATTAGTATTGGATATTTACTTTTTTTTGATCTTTCACGAGAATTTTTTTTTTTTTTAAAAAAAAGAAAATATAAAAAAATCACGCATTTGGAAATAAATCAATCTAAGATATTATTATTCAAGAAAAGCTCATTATTTATGATAACCATTTTCATGACAGATAATTTTATCAATCTACTGTAATATTCCTGTGAAATTATATTTAATGCGTCAAGTGATAAGCACGAACAGTTTATCTAGATCACAAAATTCATTTTTGTGTACGCAGTCCGAATAAATGTAGTCACGTGATACATAAATATGACTGAAAATCTGGCCCAAATGACCGCCATCCAATAAATACTTAAGGATTAATATTTTATTTATTTATTTATTCTTGATTTAAGGATCAAAATTCTGCAATGATCAAATATTGAATGATCGAATCAAATGGATAAATAATAAGCTTAATAACCACTATTAGCGTGACCCCTACAGAATAATTAACATACTATAATAAAGGAAGATCCAGTGTTATTTGATAAAAAAAAAATTAACTATGCGTGTGTAACATGATCTTCCAAAACAATTTCCTTTTTCTAAAAAAAATCTCCTTTTTTGGTAATTTGTATTACCTCAAATGTCCTGCCATTTTTATATATTTATATATCTATATATTCATATTTATTAATTTATATTTATATTTAGATTTATATTTAGATTTAGACTTATATTTAGATTTATATTTAGATTTATATTTAT
>QKYT01000347.1:88260-101651 GCA_003550305.1 Glomus cerebriforme | reverse complement strand
AAAAAAAAATAAAGCCAAAAATGTTTAAAAAGAGAATAAACTTATCTGTGTGAAGAGTTATTGATAAGACTATAATATGACAGTATGGCCTTATTGCAAACTCCCCACACTCTATAATAATAATAAAAAATATATTAGTAAACAGTAATGAATTTATTATTTCATATATTTAAAACTAAGTAAACATAATATTTACCTTGATAAAGAACTTGATTAAAGCTAAAGTGAATAGACCAAAGAATAGAAAATCCAAACATATGGAATGATAAGAACTTTATGCTAAAAGTTTCCATCTCCTTATTAGTCTAAATAAATAAAGCAAAAAGAAATATAAAAAAGGAAAAATAAATATAAAAAAAGTTATGAAAAGACAAAAAAAAAATTAAATTAAAATATGATTAATAATTCTTTAAAATAAAGAAAATTGTTTTAAGGGAGGAGAAATTTTATTTACCTAAATAATAAAAAAAATATTAGTCCATATAAACCTATAATAATAATCTTTTCTTTCAGGAGAGTCCAGTTCCACTAAAGGAAAATTAAAAAGGACATTTCTAAAACGTCAAAACTCCAGTTTTTAAGAGGCTGAAGTCCAGGTTCAGGTTCAGGAGGTGTCCTAAAAAAAAATGAAAGGGACAATAGTATGTTTTAAAATACAAAAAAAAAATACCCTTCCAGAAACTTACCAATTAAAAACTACAGCTTCCAAAGGCCAAATCAAGATTTAGGAGGTTAAACATGGCCTACTGATGAAGCTTTCAATATCCTCACCTGATACGGGAAGGCAGTATAAGGAAGTTATGAGTTTAAAGGGGGGTTTTTTTTAAAAGAAAGTTAAAGAGTTCATAATATCGAAAATGAAGGGTTTTTATTTATACATTAATTCATTACCTTTTGTAAAATTTACAAAAGACGTGTCATGAGAATTTATTATTAATCACAATTTCAACATTTACAAATTTATTGACTCATGATTTAAGGAGCAAATAAATTTGGAAATTCATCTATAAACATAGCCACGTTTTACATCATGTGTCACACTATGTTAATATATTTTATTGTATACATATTAGTTATGTATAAAATGTATAGTTGGCGTTTAATAGTAAAAGTTAATATAAATTAGATGTAACCTTCTTTTTTGATAAATATTAACTATTTAATTTTTTTAAAAAACTAAAACTCCCCTTGAAATTCTCTCTTCTATAATTAGGTAATATTAGAAGATACTAGATTTATGAGTCACACTATTGCTAAATGTACTACCATTGATCGTATGTATGGCTGTGAGATAGTATTATCTAAGATCCTGTTTGATAATAAAAGAGGATTAGCTCTAATTGAATAACATTTAATTTTTTCTTTTATTACGAAATAAATATTATGCGTTGTTTCCTTTTTCAGATTAATTAAATTATAACTAAATATTATTTTTAATTAATATAATTTATTAATATAATTTAATTTTGGCAAATCTAATACATGGCGCATAACAAATATGGATTGTGATTCATGTGTGTCACTAACTCACTATACTTTACAATCTAAATTAAGTAGTGCATTATATAATCAATAATAAAAATACATAATAAGCTATCATGACATATCCTTTGTAAATTTTACAAAGGTAAAATAAAAATTTATAAATACCTAATATTTTCTTACTTTTTTTCTCTAAATTTAAAAAACTAAATTTACTGGATTCTCCCTTTAAACTCTTTCCTCTTTATAATTTTATCTTTTTCTTTATAAAAACTACACTCTCAGTCCCTTTAATAATCTTTCTCTTACTTTCCTTATACTGTATATAGAGGTTTTCCTCGTATCAGGCAAGGAAGGTCCAGCAGATAGTTGAGTATCTTCTATCTAGCTGGTTTTGTTTTTTTTTTAAATCCTTTAAATTTCCTCTTCTCTTCCTTATACTGTTTATGGGATCTTCTTCATATCAGGCAAGGAAAGACTGGTTAGATAGTCGAGTACTCTCCTATCTACGGTTTGGTTTAGATTAGAATTCCCTCTTCATTTTTTCAAAAATCCAGTAACTCTAATCTATTACCAAAAACGCCTAAAGTAATAAAGTAACCAGTTGAAACTCCAAAAAAATAACCAGAAAACACTAAAACATGAAACCTGCTTTTTCTAAAAGAGGTAAACAATGGATATTATGGATTTATCAAAAACAAAACTATTGAATGTAATAATAAATATATATTTAAAGATTTAAAGATTATTGCAATATTTAATAATCATAATGAGAAAAGAAACAATTTTATTAACAGAAAATTGGGATAAATCAGAAAAAATAAAAGGTAACATGATCATATTAGAGTAAAGACAAAAAGAATCAGAGGATAACAATCCATGTAACAACAAGAAATCAACAGCTAAAATTATTGATGAAGGCTAAAGAAATCATTGAGAATGAAAATTTGATGATAAGAAATGAGGAGAAAGCTAAAAATGGAAAGAACAACTTAAAGCAAATAGAGAATAAGAAAGTATTCGGAATAATAAGGATCACTCACAAAGTGTAGAAAAAAGTGAGATTTACTAAGAAAATAATGAATACAATATCCAAGAAATAAAATGGGAATAACTGTAGTGTTAATTGAATCATACGAAAATTAGTTTGAAACAATGATAAGTTAGAAATAGAAAGAAATGGCGATGTAAATTGCAAAAAAAAAAAGAAAATGAACAAGAATAATTAAAGATAATGAGGGAACAAACACAGGGAAAAATTAGAAAATGAAAAAAGTACAACAAATGGAGATTATTATACAATGTTTGGGATTGCTAAAACAATAGACAATATTTAAATAACAGTTAGTAAAATTAATAATTTGTTTAGATAATTAACTAGACTGAAAATTTTTAAATTTTATTTTTAATTAATCAAATGAACAATTTATAATTGCAAAAAAAAAACATTTATTTACTATATTTAATAAAAAAGATCATTAAACAAAAAAAAAATCAAATAATAAAATTTTATTTTCTTGTTTGAATGTATAATAAAATCAGACTGACTATTCCAGTAACCGGAATTGTACTATCCGTCAGAAATTTTCTATTGTTTACACAATTCCAAAGGCTAATTACAATTATGATTTCTATGTTATAGAGTCCAATAACTTTTGTTTTTCTTATATTAATAGTATACATAGTTTATTGAACGTGAATAATTGAAGGCAAACAATCTTGTAATAATTCATAATATGCAGCATTCTTGAATGTTATACTTATTGACTAATTTATTAGTAAATATTCATTAACAATTGCAAAAAANAAATAAATAAATAAATACTGTAAGTAAAAAAAAAACAAAATTTAAGGTTTCAAATCTCGATGTATTAACTCATTCGCATGAATTTTATTAAGCCCATCTGCAAATACTTAATCTTAGTAAACCAACTTAATTCATACATTTTATCTAAATAAATTCGTAAACTTCCAAATTTTGCATGAACCGAAACAAAAACCATCATATAATTTTTTGTATCTGGATCTTGAGTTATTCCATAAAATCCAATAATAAGGTTATAATTTCATTGTGTGATGTAATCTAAAATATACCTCAATATATTAGCAAAAACCATCTTTCAAAATTCCATTAAAATTATAAATTAAATTAATAAATTCTAATAAAACTTACAATACTTGGATTATATCGTCTCCAATTTTGATTTTTATTATCCCAATTAAGTATATAACCATCAAATCCAATTTGCTTTATACACTTTGCCAAACCCGCCTTTTGCAATATATTCAATATCATAAAATCTATCATAAGGTATCCACTCTAATAATTTATACGCTGATAGCTGAGTATCTTGAATAAATTTGTCAATATCATCATTATCATCTCCAGTATTTGGTTGTTTGCATTTTTTACATAAACCATATTTTTTATAACGTTCTTTTAATTCTTCATTTAATATTAGTTTATCAATTAACAATTTTTGTTTTTCAGTTAACTTCCAATGTTTAAAATCCTTTATTTGTTCAAATATATCGTCACTGGGATATTGTTGCTCCATAAGTTACAAAATTAGGATATTTGACAGAGAAGATAATACAATTATTTATAAAATAGAAAAAATTTTTTTTTTATATTGAAAATTCGAGTATCCAAATTGAGTAATGTATGTAACGCAAAACATTTTAAAAATTCCTAAAAAAAAGGTTGAAAGTTTTCTTAGAAAAAGTAGTCTGTAGTATTAAGTAAATAAACGAATTTTTTTTAATTTGTTGCATATTTAAAAATATTTCACATTGGGGATAACTAAATAGGCAAAGAATTGTGGATATTCTTGATCCAAATTCTGGGAATTTCTAATTAAATTACCATATAATATGGATTTTGTTGAAAAAAAAAAAAAAAGTTTAACTATTCTCGACGTTTCTTAATAAAAAAATTCTTTTAAATAATATTTGCTTTGAATTTTTGATTAGCCACATTGTTCACATCAGTGATGTCTTTTACATTTTGGTCACTCATTTATTTATTTTAGTTTGAAAGCTAATTATAGATTCATTTATAAAATAGTCTAAAAAAACAATAAATAAGAATCATAATTATCCAAGAATTCAATTAATATTAAAAGTTTTTAAAGTTTTAATGTGACATTTTTACAATAGAATTTATGATTGTCAAAAAAAAAATTACTAAAGTTTGTTTCCATTTGCTACAATCAATAACAAAATAAATAAACTTATAATATATATATATATATATATATATTTTTGAATTTAAATACTTTGAGAAAATGAGAAAAAAAAGTATATATAGAGCGATAGAATTCAAAAGATATACAGCAAGCAATTCAATAAATCATTTAAACAGATACTTATATACAGATACTTATATGGATTTTACATAATTTATAGAGATATTGTATGAATCTATTACATAATGTACTACCATTATTTAAAAATTACAAATATTGGAGACCATAAAAACTGTCGCTTAGTCATATTTAAATTTACAAGTTGTGTGAAATTTAAGTTCCTGCTGTTATATAATATATATTTTAGCACGAAGCTGAAGTCACGAAGTTGAATATGAAATTTTACTATATTTTATACTAACATTTAAATTTCATGATTACTAATATTACATAATTTTTTTTTTGAAGAAAAAAAATATTTTTTTTTAAGATATTTTATTAAAGTATATGATCATTGATTAATAGAATTAATCTATAAAAAAAAAATTTACTCTTGTCTAATAAAATACAGAGTTGAAAATGATGATGTAAATAAAAATTTTTGTGTTTTCAATAAAAATGGTATCCTGAAAATGCTGTTTGGGGTTCTGCACTAATAATTGGTCTATTCTATAAAATTATTTATTATATTACTAATGAAAATAATTATACATTATGTTATAATTCTTTTATAATTACTATGATTCACAGTAATTAAATTTTTATAAATTAGATATTGGTTGGGCTCACTTACTTGTCTTACTTGTTAATGTATCTGAATATCTGACAATTGAAAATCTGGAATTATATATTAAAATGAGTAAATGAAATATATTATTTCATTCTAAAAAAAAAAAAAAAAAAAACTATTTTACAAGGTATAGTCGCGCACAATTGTTTTATTTTATTGATAGTTTATTTCAAAAATGACGTATAGAATTTTTTTATCAATTTCTGAGAAATATATTAAGTTTTCTTTTTGAATTTCTTATACTCATCTTATTCAATAATTTGCATTCTCTTTTATCATCAACTTAAATTAATAATAAATTATATCTGAAAAGGTTTTTTCTTGATAACTCTTCAGAATATTTAATATAAAAAAACTCAGATATATAATATTACGTTTTATAACTGCATAACTTACAAATAAGCTTTTATTTAGTTTAAAAATTTGTATTAAATAATAATTTATATATTGCTTTATTTTAGTCTATTTGACAGAAGTTAAATATTCATTTCAACTATTTCAACTATAAATAATATTAATTATAATTTATATATATTTTTTTTAAAAAAAAACTTACAATAAACTATCAAGTAATTTTAATTTATTTTGAGCTGCTTCAACTCCTTGTTTAGCAGATTTTTCGAACCAATAAATTGCTTGATTCATATTTTTTTTAATTTCATTTACTTCACATCCATTTTCATATACTAAAGCAAGATTATATTGAGCAAATTTATTTTCCAAATAGGCAGCTTTTTGATATAATATAAATGCTTTTCGTTTATTAATACTAGTTCCAATTCCANTATCATNACAAAATCCTAATAAATTCATTCCGNATGAANATCCTCCTTTTGCTGATTTTTTAGATAATTCAAAAGTTTTATAATAATCAATTTCAGTNCCTNCTCCATCTTTATACATCNAAGCAAGATTACNTTGAGCTCTATGATTTCCTAAATATGCAGCCTTTTGATATAATTCAAATGCTTTTTCTATATTAATATTAGTTCCAATTCCATTATCATAACAAAATCCTAAAAGATTTATTCCAGCCANATAACCTTTTTCTGCTAACATCTTTGATAATTTAAAAGCTTCACTANAATTTTTTTCCGTACNTAATTCATAAACATACATATAAACAAGTTTAAATTTAGCTATATTATTTTCTAACTTGGCTGCTTTCAAATATAATTCAAAACTCTTTTGCTTATTAATGTCAACTTCAATTCCATGATAATAAAAATATCCAAGTAAATAAATAGAATTTGAATTCTTTTGATTATATAAAAGCCAATAATAAATTTCTTGTAAACTTATATTATGTTTACTAATAAAATCAAGAACATTCCATTTTCTTACAATATCANCTTTTCCTTTATTTAATTCCTTAAAATAAAATTCAACTAATTCATCAATTATAATACTTAAATCTTCTTCAAAAATATTTTCATTAATACTTTGAATNGTAGGGTTTATTTCGTTTATATTCATTATATTAAAGTTAAACTTTATCTGAATTTAATTATTATAACAAATTGCGTTTCAGCAGTAATTTAAAATAAACAAAATTATATAGATTACACAATTTGAATGATCATATTTTATTTATTTGCATGGTAGTACTGCATTATTGATGAACACTAATTATAATTGGATTTTTTTTTGCATATTGTTACAATATACGTACATGTGTTACGCTAATACATTTTCAGAAATCTCGGATGTATTCATGGTATTTTGGATTTACATTGGAAACATCCAAGGTAGGATTACCCGGGATGAATATTTAATTTTACACAGACGTTACATATGCAGATCATGGAATTAAAAATTTCGGATTGCAATCATTTATTTGTTGCTTGAATGAGAATATTGACAATGTAAAATTTTTTTTATTGTAGACTTTTAATTTTGATTTTAAAATATTTATGGATAAAACCTTTAGATGACGCTCATTTTATTTATTTTATTTATAAAAAATCAAAATAATATATTCCAAAGGCTTTATTGTATATACATAATAAGTTCAATGCTAAGCTTTTTTTTTTTTTTTAAAAAAAACAGTATTTTGCAATTCCAATTTTATAATTTTATAATTTTACAATTTTTTGCAGAAAAGAAAAAAAAAAGAAATTTCATACAAATGTCAAAATATTAAAATTATTATATCAACTAGTATAACCATTTTTTTTTTAATTATTATTTTGTAAGTCATAAATAGGTTTACTGTTAATACACATATTATACAGTACAACTGTACATTTTCTTTTCAATTAACAAAATTTACTAAATATCAGTTAAAGAAATTATTAATTGGAATCGCCGGAGTGGTATAAATTGGTATGCTAGCACANTAGTAGAATTACAAATTTATTTTTAGCAGTGAATTTCGGTATAGATTTATTAGATTAACATATTTCCAACCCTAAATATATAATTATATAATTATAATATAATGTTCTTTATTGATAGTTCTAAATTTAGGATTATTCTTTAAACAAAATTTGATAATCTAACACGTAAAATTTTTTTTTTTTGTAAGATTAGAAATTTATTTCAATGCAAAGACTTTAGAAAAGTTTAAAACTCAAAGTAATAATTATGGATATTTCAATAACAGTCAGTTGCAATCCTGGCTCTGAATAAATTACTGTTTTGTTATGTAATTTAAAAACAATTTTATAAAAAGATGAATTTTTTTATAAGTACAAAATAAACTATATAATATACTACAATTAATTTATTAAAGCATTTATTTTTTATGGATGTTATGACTTTTACGAATATTACACCAATTACTAATTATAATATTTGTATAATTTATAATAAAGCAAATTTTATAAACCACATAATAAGTGACTTTTTATAACAAACGTTTTTATGAATATAATGAAGATTTTTTTCAAAAATAAACTTTATTATAAAATTATACTTTAATTGCCTATAAGTTATAAGGAATATAGAAAAAAATATTCCTGGAGTGCTTTCTATAATTTGTTTTTCCAATCATTTTCACACATTTATCCATGTAATCATGCATGCTTTGTGATTACTATTTGGACAATAATTTAATATGATATCTTATTACAAAATGTAAATTGTAAATTTTTATAAATTAAAATATTACAATAAAAAAAAAATTTTAAATGAATATTTTATAATCAAAGACAAACTGATAAAATTTGCCAACCACCCAGAATAAAGTACATGTAAATGTAGATTTATTGTGAAAATATAATGATAAAAAAAAGGTTTCAACTTTTTTTTTTTTTGTAGTGTTTGATGGCATTTAATGATTTGTAACAGCAGATAGTAAAATTCCTTATGTGTTTTTTTTTGTGTTTCGATTAATAAATTGATTATTACCATTCAAAAAGAAAATTATCACATTATAAATATTTTTAAAAAGGTTTTTTCTCAAAAATACAGCAGTTTCTACAAAATTAACAAATTATATTTTATCATCTGCTTGTTAATATTTTTTTGTTTTCACTATTTTCTATCTATTTATATGTTTATAGTATTATTTTGTTACTACAATCTCACTCTCTTTTTGTTCACTATTTAATGATGATTATAAAATTTTTTTGACTTTGTACAGTACAAAATATGCCAATAAAGAATTTAAATACTATTTTTTTATTTTTACATGTTTTCAATTATAAATTGATTCTATTTATAAAGAAGAAAAGGTTTACACATACTCTATATTCAGTGTTAAACAAAAATTTACATAAACAAAAAAAAATATCCTAAGTTATTTTTATACTCTTAAAAAATATGTAATAATAATATTATTTAATTTTCAATTATACAATCCAAACACTCAGCAGAATTATTTTGATCCAAGATTTTAGTAAGTAAGCGACTTGTATAATATGCTTGTGGATGAAATTTTATGGTGGAAATATTAATCTGTTCTTGTGTTAAAGATCTATTTGGTTTTACAAATTCATGCATATCACTTCTGGATTGGTTATCAATATTCATGACTTCTATAATATCTTTATCATTTTCATTATTTAATTTATAATATTCATTAACACATCTAAGCCATTGGGATATAATATTTTCAAGATCTATAATAGTTGGTCTTTTAAAAGGATCTGAATCCCAACATTTTTCCATCAAATCTATATAACATTTTGAGGTATTTTCAATAATTTCAGGACGTTCACCTTTTCAAATACTTAAACTAAGTGGATAATCATGTGCTCATTATTAAATGGAAGAATACCTGATGTAAATTCCCACATTATCATTGAAAAACTATAGATATCAGTTGCTGAAGTATAAGGTTTATTCAATAATAAAATGTTTTTGTCATACATAATCATGCATATTTTGGTCAAAAAAGTAACACAAAGAAGGTTACTAGTTATAGAAATTATGAACTAATATGAAATATGAATTGTGACTCATGTATGCAATTATACTTTACTTGGCTTAGCCAATTAGCCCATTATTAAAAATAAATAAATTTGGTAATATAAAATAAACAAATTAAGATAAAATACATAATAAGTTATCATGACACATCCTTTGTAAATTTTACAAAAGGTAATAAAAAAATTTATAAATAACTACTATTTTTTTAAGTTTTTTTTTCTCAAAATTTAAAAAACTAGATTTACTGGATTCTTCCTTTACATCCCATCTTTTCTCTCTATAATTTTTATCTTTTTTTTTCCTTTTAAAAACTAGATTCTCAGTCCCTTTAACCACATTTTCTCTTACTTTCCTTATACTGTATATAGAGGTCTTCTTCGTATCAGGCAAGGAAGGTCCAGCAGGTAGTATTTCCTATCTAGCTGGTTTGTTTTTTTAAATTCCTTAAAACTTCCTTTTCTCTTCCTTATACTGTATATAGAGATCTTCCTCGTATCAGGCAAGGAAAGACCGGTTAGATAGTCGAGTATCTCTCCTATCTGCGGTTTGGTTTAGATTAGAATTTTCTTTTTCATTTCCCAATATTTATATTTATGAAGCAATGTTGAAGACTAATGAGAACATTGATGGGGAGATGTCAACAAATAAAAGAAAAAGAAGAAATACTACTACAAGATAAAATAAGAAATATGCAACAAATTTAAGAAAGGTAGCTGGGCGAAAATATACTTTCAGAGAACAAATGTCTTGAGTATAGAAAAAAGATATAGAATTGCTGATCTCAGAGATGTTCTGATCCTTCATTATTGGAAGCAAGAGGAGAAGTATTCAAGATAATCCACCCATTTCAACATGTTGAAATGCAAAAATTAAACCTAAAAAAGATTAGAATAAAAAAAATATGGGTAAAACAAATAATAGAAGATGAGCTCAAGAAAACAAAGAAGATGCAGAAAGAGAAAGGTGGAATGAAAAAAAATGAAAAGATAACAACAAGTTAAAAGAAGTATTAAGCAAAAGAAAATATTTGCTATCTGGTGAATAATTAAAAGAACAACAAGAAATATAAAAAATTGTTGGACTTTGAAAGAACAATAAAGAAACAGGTTGTCAATAATAACAGATAAAGAGAACTTTTCCCAAGATGAAGATAAGTCAAAGAAGGGACAAGATTGAAAGAACAATTTGAAGAAAAAATGCATATAAACAAAGAAGGGTATACTGGCTTAGAAAAAAGATGTCAGTCATTTAATTGTGGAAAAAAGTTGGGAATAAAAGATATAATAAGATAGNAGAAATAGAAAGGAATAATGANANAAAAAATAAAATATNAGAATAAAATCAACAAAACAAACAATAATAATAGAAGAAAAAATACAACAAAATGATAGAAGTAGTAATATTAGTTAGATTTTCTTATTTTTTTTTATATTAAATGTATTAAAGAATATATTTTTTATAAATAAAATAATTTTTTAAGTTTTTGTGAATTGTTTCGACCAGATAATCATACTATTCTATAAACATTTTCTAATTACCAAAAATGATTCTATCATATTTTTTTTATTTAGATAAAAAAAAAAAGACTGGACGAATGTTGGTATGTACAAATATAATCACAAATTAAAATAGCTTACACTATTTTGACAAATCAAAGATTTTATTTTGATAAGCAGGAAAATCAAAACATATAGTATATACAAATATTTACAGACAGTTAAGATATGAGAATTCTTTCCCAGATGATAGTTGAAACTTATAATCACTAATCAAATAATGATCAGAATAACCTGTTGAAGAAATTTAATAATATCTTGAGCTATTATTAAATCAACGTACGTTATACTTTTGTATGAGAAATGAACTAAAAGTTTTTATCATTTTATTTATGATGTTTTATGGTAATAATAATTAAATCCACCAAAATGTTGTTTCATCACGTGAGACTGATAATGAGACGAAGTGTTGATCGTGGACTAACAATTTATCTAGAGAAAAAAGTATTATTAAAATTTATTAGTATCATTATATTATTTTAAAAACATTATACTCTATTAAAGGTGAAAATTAAATATATTTCTTATGGTTAAAATTTATTTAATAAAAATAGAACCCTTTTTGTTGATCATCAATAAACTGTACTGTACGAAAGTGATTGTAGCCAAAATATAACAAAATTAAAAAAAAAAAGTTTACAATTACTACTGATATATTTGCTGCTGCGCCAATCAATGGAACATGTTTCATGATCGACAGTTCGACACCTCGGCAAATGACATAACTATTGTTACACCACAAATTGAATATCTTGTTTCGTTGTTCCCTTTTACAACAGTTAAAAAGGTTTTTTTTTTTTACACTTATTTTTCTCTTCTAAAAAAATTTTATTCTATAGATATGAAATTTTGTTTTATATTCGTTTAATATTTAATTTTCTTTATTTCGTTTTTTTAAAAAAAAGTCTTTCAATGATAAAGGATGTCTCTAGATGAAAATGACGGATCTGATATGGAATTAGACTCTGATACTTCTCTCGAAGGATACTGTATTATGATCATAATGGTACAATCATTACTTTATGTAATCAGGGTTCAAAGCCATCAAATTCTCCAAATTCGGATGTGAACAAAGATGAATCATTAGATAACGTTAAAAAAAATGTTGCATTATCAAGTTTACTTCAAAATGAAAACGGTTCTTTGCAAACTATGAAAGCGAACTCGGTACTAAATCACCTATAAATTCAACAATGGTATCAAATATGTGTCATGCACCGTCACATCCTCCTTTCCATTTAATTTTAAAGGACCTCAATTGCCTCCTTGGTTACTTCCGGAAAACACTGTGAATATTCTTCCCCAAAAATCTTATTCACCTTCCATACCTGAAATTAAACCTCCTCAAGTTACTCAACAGCCATCAAATGTCTTTTCTTTGAAATCTTTGGTGTTTAAGTCACCCACAAGAGATAATGTTAGAAATGAACCAACACCATTAGTAAAACATGATAAGATTTGAATTAAAAAGTACTGGATTTAAAAATAAGTTATTAATTCAAATAGATAAACCATCTGTTAATACATTAGCAAAAAAGATTTTTAATGTAAATAACAATGATGATATTATGAATGCATATGATACGAATTTAGATAAAGAGTCAAAGAATACTATTCTTATGGATAAGTCCTTATCATTATCTGCCAAAGTGTTTGATTCTTTTCATAATGTGAATAAAAAAGGTAAATTTTAGCAAATTATTTTTACTACATTTCACGATTTGTTCAGTTATTCTAATTATAAATAATTTATTTGTCAAAAAGATAAGTCTGATTGTGACAAAAAAGTAGTGGATGATAACTCTAAAGAATTGGTGGAATTCATGTAGTTGAAGAAAAAGATTCATATATTGAGAATTCTTTGGGAATAGCTGAAGAAAATTCTATAGGAATGAAAAAAAGATCTGAATCATCATATTGATGATATTGAATTAGTTAGAGTAAATTCCCTAATTATAGAAAAAATTCCTTTTAAACAACAAGATTACAATAATTCTATGA
>QKYT01000347.1:76486-88110 GCA_003550305.1 Glomus cerebriforme | reverse complement strand
TAAAAGATTTAACTGGTGATGCTGCTATAGTTAATAGAATTGATAATGAGATTGAGATTCAATCTATGAATATTGATAATGATGGTAATAAAAGTATGGAACATCCTAGTTTATCAACTAATATGGAGGAGAATAAAATTGACCTTATGGAATTAGATCAAGTATACATATTGCCTGAACAAGATCACAAAAGTAATGATGAAAATATAAATAATATGGGTATAATAGAAAAAAATGGAGGCGCATCATCTGAAAAAAAGGAAAATGAAATAAAAATTGATAAATCAAGTAATTTTCAGAACACATTTAAAATTAAAGATAAAGGCAAAAAAAGTGGCGATACTTTAGTAAAACCTACAAATCAAGTAGTATCAGGTGAAACTACTGAAACTGAAGTAACTAGTCAAATAGCTAAAACTAGTCATATAGATCATCTTACTGGTCTCATGACTCAATTCACTAATCAGATAAATCAGACTTCTTGTCAAACAAATCAATACAATACTCAAGAGTCTCAGTCTAGCCAAATACAACAAAAAATTAATAATATAATTCAACACATTAGTCAACAAGTTAACCAAAAATCCCAAAGACAGACAATACAACCAATTAGTCATTTTCACAGTCATATAATAGCCAAGTAGATCAGTCAATTAAGAATGTAATTCAACCAACTCAAACTACTATTCAATCTGTTATAGATTTACTTATTAGCTTATGTTTTATTAGTAAAGAATGTAAAAATATAGATTCTAGATTATCTTTGCGAAAACATGTTTATTTACATTAAATTTTTAAAATAATAAATAATATATAATAAATGTATGAAATGAAACTGAAACAATTGATAATTTAAAACTGACTGCAACATCGTCAAGACCTTCTGCTGATAATAACAATATCATAATAATATTATTCTATGAAAATACTTTCAATAAACTGATATTAGTTCTACCAATTTATCAAATGAAATAATAGAGAAGTAATATTTAGATAATTTTACATTTAATATGTGTTTTAATTCAATTGATCATTGTTTTTTTCAAATAAAGCTCGATACTATATTATTAGAATTTGATGAAGTGGCAAAAAAGGCTGTTAATGAGTTACATAGATTATTACCAGAAGGAACAGTGATTAAGATAGATCCTCCTACTACTTATAAATGGGATATAATAACTAGTATGCTTGGTATTACTGAAATGAGCAGATTAGAAAAATATTCTGTATTACAAGGTAAAAAAAAAAAAAAATTATTAAAAAAAAACAAAATAAATATTTACTTATTTTACATATATAGATAATGAAAATGAATACAATTTAAGCGAGGAAAAAATATATTTAGAAAATGAAGAAAATGCACGAGATGAGGAGGTATCATCTGAAACAGAATTTGACAATACGTACCATCCGATGATCCAGATGATAAGAACTTTAAGTGCAGGTCAACGATCTTGAAACAACCAAATCCAAAAAGGTGGCATAATAAAGAAGTAATAGGCCACCTAGTGCTAATCTTCGTCAACGAATAAAAAATGATCCTGATTCTTCTAATATTTCAACTATATCCATTACATTAAATAGTTCTTTAAAGAAAAGACAATCTCAAACCACCTCTAAAAGAACATTAAGAACAAGAAAAGCGGAAGATGAAGAGGACTCTAATACTACTATATCTAATTCTCAGAAACACTTGGATCTTGATAAGTATTATGTAGATGGAAGACCACGAAGGCCGGCAAATGGTTTCAGTTACTTTTGTAGAGATATGTGAGGACCCCGAACAATACTGAAATAGGTAACAAAAAAAACGCGTAGAATAAGTCAAAATAATCATATAAATCTTTCCTTTTTTAGATAATTTTCAATAATGTTGGCCAGAATATTATTNCNTTTTTTAGTAACTCGCTGACATTATTGTAATTCCGGCCCTGAAAAAATGCGTAGAGCTAATAGTAAATTTTTTCCAATTTCTTGTTACCTATTTATATATTGCTCAGGGTCCTGATATGTGTGCAAAAGTAAGGAATGAAAAATTATCTATTAGTGGTACAATTGCCTATGCTGCTGAAATATGGAAAAAAATGACAGATGAAGAGAAAAGAGTANGCAATTGCAATTTTATTTTTAAGAATATTGTATTATATAATATAATTCCTTTATTATTTATAGCCCTGGTTAGACAGAGGTGAAAAGTCAAAAAGTGAATATCAAGGATTATTAAATAAATGGAAAGAAGAACAAGAAGAATTGAAAACCAGTAGTATAAGAAAAAGAACAGTATCACCAAAGGTAAAAGGTGGTTCTTCTTCTAAAAAACCTCGTAATNATGAATACAAATAAGATTTCAGGTAATATTATTATAAAAATGTTGCTGTAGTATTGATTATAAGATGTAAACAGGGATGTATTACATTTGATTTTAATTTAGTTTTAAATTAAAATTTGAAGAACTTTTATAAATTTAGTTATAAGACTGTAAGTTGTTTTATTAAATAAATCAAATAATTGATTTTTTTTAATGATCATTAATGAAATAATTTTTGTTATTTAAGAATAATTAGCAGCTCTTTATATTTCTTTAGTTTTAAAAATTACTAACACATTACATATAATTCATCACTTGTTTCTGCAGAATGAAGAAAATAATAATATAGTAATAATGAATAAAGATAAGGAAAATGTTAAAGGATCAAAAGAAAAAAAATATATAAACAATAATATTATTAATTACCATTTAATCCATTTGATTTAAATAATACAAATAAAATTATTAATCAAAATAATAAATTCATTTATATTATACATATATAAATATTTTGAATGTTATATGATATGTTAAAAATAAGAAATAATTAATAAATGACAATTAATTTAAGTTTTTACCTAATTGTTAAAATTTGTTTGACTGAACTGTCATCATACAGAACTGTACTGATGATTAATAATCGATCTAACAAATCGATTGGAATCCCATATGGACTCTTATATTTAGTGCCTCCAATTCTTGTAATTCCATGATTGGATGAAACCAGTGCTCTTTATTTTTTGACAACATCAACTGATAAGGGTTCATCAATCGCCAAGGATTTCTTATTATTTTCCAACAAATGTGCAATATCAGCTTCAATTAAATGTCTTTCCCAATCATTAATCTCATGGCTAGGTATATAGCTACCAAAGAACCAGCAATCAACAAAAAGTATTTTCATGACATTTTTCCAGCCATGATGATCAATATTATCATATGGGTTTTCTTTTTCAATAATATTACCAAACTTGGATTCAAGTTGATGGCTAATAACTTTTATTGTTTGTTTAATTCATTTCCAAGCTCATCCTGTTTGCTTAGATCTTTTCTTATCTTTTCCAAGTGTATAATTTCCAATATTAAGTGAGCAGCAAAATGAGGAAAGCCAGCAAGATTTTTAAACTCTACAATATCTTTAAGATTACAATCAGATAAGTTTAAAAAACGTTCTAGGTAAGATTCTATCATTTCAATCGTTAAAATTTCAAAATCAATAAGATAATTGGTAATTGACCCTTTGCCAATGTCACTATAAATAGTTGACCCATATTCAAGTGAAAAGGATGTACCAGCTGGAGCTTGAAATTGGTAAAGAAATACTACCAATGGTGTTAATAGACCACGATATTTATTTCCATTATGGCCGCTGATAAAGTATGGGTAGAAAAGTTTTGCAGCTGCACTGGCCTCATCAATGGCAAATACAAATTGTTTGCCATGTTCTTTCTGTTGTATTACAAAATAATTAATAATTCATGACTAATGGAATATTCACAATGTAAAAGCAAAGACATTAATAGATTACCAAATCTCCAAAAGCAATCATAAAAACTGATTCTATTTCACCAGTGTTGAATTCAAAGGATCCTAAATATGATTTAATCCTTATAATGCATGTTTGTCTACCATTAATCTATGTAAGAAGATAGCTGATGGTGTAAGATTTTCTCTATTCTTTTCAAGGAGGACAAGATAAAGGACTCACGCTGTGAACTCTAATGCAATAAGACATGCTGCTTCCAATCTAAATTCATTCTCTGACATAGAAGACTGAATTTTGGTTATTCTTTTGACAAGTTCTATGAAGTTAGTATCAGGTGTTGACTTACAACCACTTCTATTTTCATCCATTGGTATTAGACACTCCATATATATTAGGAATAACTCATTGCGCAAGGCCATTTTGAAAATAGATCTTAATCTTGTCTTCCTAGTACTGGAAACTGCATAAAGTATATGGAAAGCTTTCTCATCATTTTTAAATAATTCGATAAGCTTATTACCCATTGTAGTAGATAACGTTTCATCTAAGCGCATGTCCAGAAAGTTTTTACTGCTGATTGATATGCAGGATTCTTCTTTGGAGAAACAGCCAGCAATGTTTCTTGAAGATCCAGGATAAAGTTCTGGAGGGGGATTAGCAGTGACATTTTTTCAATTTTGACAATCAACTCTTTAAGATCATCAAGGTTAATGACAGATCTTAATCGCTTTCTTGGTTCAATGGATTCTATATTTTGAAAAAGTGAATGTCATTGACCGTTAGTAAGAAAGTGAAATATTCTAGTGATTTCTTGGTGGAAAAAAATATACCTGGATCTGCAAATCATTTTTGTCCAGTAGCTAAGAATAATTATAAAATAGTTGATAGGCACCAACTTTTTGCATTTATTTTTAATTTGTTCTTCAATATTAATATCTTTGAGATTATCACTGAGAGCAATGTCAGCATTCCAAAGTTTTAGATCATTATAATTATTAATGTTAGGTTCATTGTTTTTATCTTTCATCTCATGATAGATGACTTACAATTTTGAGTCTTTCAAACTCTACTTTATCTTCATTAATATTGTTTGTATCACAAACGTGAACTATAAAGGAATCAGAAAGAGAAGTCTTTTCTAAGAATACACAATTTACTGATATTTTCATTTTGGAGATAATTCTGTAAAGTGATAGAATGAATTTTTTAGAGAAAATATTTTTTTTAGAAAAAGAGAATTTGAGAAAACCTGAAAATGTTTGAGGGTATATCTACCTTTCTAAATACATCATGACTAATTAAACTATTGATAAACTCTCAGTGGCTTGTTATGACAGAATTCAAAAAAATTAAGCATAGTAAAAAAAATAATTATTAGTAAAAGTATTTATGAATTATTATTACGCAATTTTTTGGATGTACAGTTGACTGTATTTGTCTAAATCAAATTTATGTGTTTATTATTTCTAAGAAGGGAATTGCATTGCATTTAATAAATTAAATTCTTNGTAAGTTTAGACTTTTGATTTGATGTTGGAATTTTTTTCGTTAACAAGCAAATTTTCTTTATTTTTTTTTATATAGATTTTAGCTTGTAACTATTTTTTTTTTTGATGGATCCTATGATCAAATCTAAATTTAGTCTAGTCCACATATTAAGTAATATCAACATGAGTATTTGTTATTTTTTTTCTGAGAAATTACGTAACCTTTTTTAATAATTACAATTTTTTTTTCCCACAATCTATCACTTGACCATATTTGATTCATAACTATTCCCATTTTATGACTTGAAATTATGTTGAAATCACACAAATTATTATTATTATTGGATAAGAGAATCTTTTTTCTGATAAAGCCTTATCTGCTGATTGCTTAATTGTGTACTAAAAAGAAAATTCAATTTTTTTTGGATAAAAAGCACTACTAAAAGTTGTATCATTTTATTATTTTAAAAATAATAGAGGCGAAAATTAAATATATAATATTTATTTAATAAAAAAAAATCCAAAAAAAAAGAATGAATTATCTATGGAAATTAATTTTTGTACATATAAACTTGAAGATCCAAAGGTGGTGCCAATCGATCAGAACATGGTGATTATATAAACAGCTTAACTATTGTTATATTTTTCTCATTTAAGAAAGTTTTATTTTATAGTTATGAAATTTTTTGTTTTAAATTATTTAATATAAATTTTTTTTCTAAAAAAGAAAAAAAAAAATCTTTCAGATGTTGATATTTTTTTTATTTTTAATGTAGTACAGCAAAGAAATAGGAAAGAGAAATCGATGTAACATGAAAATTACACTTCTAGATAACTGCTACTCTATTACTACGTCTAGTTAGGGAACATAAAAGTGGACCTTCACCTGACTGCTGGCTGCCAAAGAAACTGAGGAAGCATTAGCTACTGTTAACATTAAAGGAAAGGGAAGAGAAATCTAAGTAAGGTACCCGAAAATGTGAAGAAAAAATATAAAATTGATCTAAATTATTTAAAGATAATTGTGAATAAAAATTATAAAAATCTCTATGTAGGAGCCAATTGCCCGAATGGAGAAAGTTACTGGACACCCAAAGGAGCCAGGCCTTTTCATTGATTAAGGTATTGTTGTTAGAAGGGCGACTTGAAAAGTCAGAAGGTGGATTTCGTAGAGGAGGAGGACGTGTATGATGATATCGTTTTTTTGCCGACTTGGAAATGTTTAAAGATAATTCAAAGGATTTAAATGCTGTCGCTCTGCGAGACCAAATAACTTGATAAAGGTCTTTAGTAAGGTGTAAAATAAATTGTATAATCAGATCTATTAATAGGCGGTTCGCACCGTAAATTTGTTTAAAAATGTTAACGAGAATAGAGGGAATAAAATTGTGTATAATAAGATAAAAAGGGTTCAAATAGAGAAGAAATGATGTTTTTGAATAATGGTGAAATATTAATAATACGAATTATGCGGTTAATTGATCTTGAGGGTAAAAGTTATGAATTGACAATATCTATAAGTATGGATTTATATTTTTGAATTATAAGTTGAAGGTCGTTAGTGTACGTAGAACAATTGCCAAAATGTGTATTTGAGTCCTCTTCGAGATGACAAAGGGGACAAACGATAGTATCCATTGGATATAAATGCGGATAATATAATTTTTGTTGAGAACCCGTAGGTAGATGGAAGTTGGCGGCTTTAATTTTTGAGCCATGAAATTTATTAAGAGAAATGGAAACCTTGAGGTTGTCTGGAATAAAATTGAGCCATTGTTGCGTAAGGTGAAAGTCAATCGAATGGATTTTGCCTACTTGCATAACCGGAGAAATGTGATTATTTTGTAAAAATTGATTGAAAGTTTTCGCTGCAGTGAGAACTTTGCTCCATTTGCGGAGGTTTTTATCAATGCAGCCTAAGTTGTTCCAAGTGAGAATGCCAATGGAGAAGGACGTTGATCTTGGATTGATTATGATTGGATCAGGAAGATTACAACCTAATTTTGCTTGATGATCCGCAAGGTCGTTTGAAATATTGTTGGAGTGTGCTTTGATTTTCACTAAGGATACTTTGATGTTGTTAATAGAAATATGGTTTTGAATAGAGAACCATAAAAGAAAATTATTCGTTTTGAGTTTCTGTTATTGTGATTGGGGATTTGTGATAAATTTGTTGAACGTAGAAATAAAATTGGCAGAGTCTGTATTAATTGTGACATCGCTATTTGGCGGAACTGTAATGAGAGCTGTGAGTACAGCCATAGTTTCGGCTTTGGTGGCAGACAGTAAGTGGGTGGTATAACCTGCAAAATATGACGTTGTATTGTGAGCAAGAGTTTCGATCCACCCGAAACCAATCTTGCAATTCTGTTTGGTGAGAGACTGGACCGAGCCATCTGTGAAAAAATTAAACGTTGTACATTGGGAATTAAGTTCTTTCAAATATGAAAGATTGGTGAGAGTTATTGGGCAATCTATAAACATGTTAGAAATTGTTGGATCTGAAGATGAAGTAGTACTAATAGGAATTTGAGGGGTGTTAACGTAGTTAGACGAAAATGAATTAGGAAAATTATCTGATAACGGTAAAGGTGTATCTCGTGAAGTTAATTGTGAATATAAATTAAAAGCAGTAACTCTAAGTGTATGAAAAGAATTATTACTAATTATATAATAGGCATATGGAATTTGTATCGATGAATAAGGGCGATAATTTTTGTCTCTAATATTAATTCTATGTAAAGTATGTAATTGAACTTCTAGAACACATTTGGGTCTAATATCTCTATGAAAATAAGTATGTAAACGACAATTAGGACACGGTGTAAAAATAGGAACATATTGTTTAGGAGTAGTATTAACTTTGTCTATTTCTAATGGAGAATATTTCCAATGTTCAATAAATGCTGTGGGAATACCATGAATATGGTTTTTAATTTCAATAATTTTACCTAAATGTATATTATTAATTTGTGAATCCCAATAAATAACCCAAATTTTTCGCTTAGGGCGATAATAAAAGGACGAAGGGTCATTAGGGATCGAATTTCTGACTAAATGGGAAACAACAGGAGAAGATAAAGGAGTATATAGCTTGAGATTAGGACCATAGGAACATTCTGATACTAGTTTTTTATACCAATTAGGTATCGGACCTTGATGATTGATAGCGTCAATGTCGTGGTATTCGTGTAGGAATATTCCGTCTTTTTTGGTGACTTGATCTGCAAAGATAACTCTTTTTGTACGGAGCGATTTAAGATCTGTAGGTGCAAAGTCTGGATAATATTCAGTTATAGGAGTATTACCACCTTTAATATTCGAGTCAAAATTAGAATGAATTGAAATATGATATTTTGCGAATAAAATTGCGCATTTAGTTAAGTACGATGCTTGGGTAATAGGTAATTTAGATTTTGAGATGCTAATGTGGTCTGGAAAGTGTGGAGTCCAGAAAAAATATTGTGTGTCTAAAAGTTTTTGAATAGTAATGGATTGAAGATCTGGTGCATTTAAAAGATAATTAACATTCGCTAGGTGAGATTGTAGTTGATTATTAATAAGGTTATTAATAGAAGGGAATAAATGCGTTGAAATAACATTGTTATTGATAGAAATAGGTAATGAAAGAGTATTTTTAAAAAGTTTTCTAAGAGGAGCCATAAGGTGTTCACATTGATTTGGAGTGAGGACAGTCGTTTGGCAAATGTATTCTATTCTTAGTATAAGTACTTTATTCGTTAGATACGTGATGTGTTGATGTATAAGAGATTTATGACGAAGTGAGAAACAAAATTCTTGAATAATTTGTCAAATTTTTTTGATAGTATACGAAGGTTTGTTGTTAGCGTTGAAATATACTCTGAAGATTCTTTTTCCTTGAGCAAATGATGCCGTCTGTATGTTGATAGGAGTATTGTTGATAAACAATGGAACTTGTTTATTTTGATGTTTATATTTGCGAATGTATAAAATTCTAACGATATGTTAAGGTATTCTTCGAGTTGTTATAGAGAGTGGGCGAACCATGTAGTATCATCAAGGTAACCCACTACTTTGGTATTGAAATTGATATGTTGGTCATTATCTGGTGATCGGATATGACATATTTTAGTACTGGGAAGATTGAAATTTGAAGTTAAATGATTATTAATATATTCGAATATTGGGTCGTAATAAATAACCCAGATGAGAGGCGAAATGACCTCTCCTTGATCGATACCATATAATACTGGGTAGGGAGAAGAAAGAGCATTGGGGAGAATAATTTCATTTGATCGATTAGTAAAAAGTTGTATGATTAATTTGATAAAAGGTAAGGGGAGTTTTAGTCTTTGTAGAGCCAAATCGAGTAAAGAAATATTGACTCGATCGTAGACTTTGCTGAGATCCTGTATACCTATCCAAAGAGGTAATTTTTTAATCTGATATTGTTCGATTATGTGATTAATGGTATGAATCAGTTCAAATGTTGATTGACCTAATAAGCCAGCTCTATTGTTGTATTGTAAAATGTTGTTATAGGATAGACATTTATTAAGTCTAGATGACAAGATTTTGACGAAAAGTTTTCGCAAAATTTCTAATAAGATAATGGGGCATGTGTTATTGAGAATTCCATTGAATGCTTTGGGCTTGGGTATTGGGAATAGTAACGCATTTGACCATGCTGAGAGGTAACATTGAAATTTGAGTAATTGATTATAGAAAAAGATAATGTGACGGTGTAAAGTAGGGTCCGCTTGTTTGATATCTTCGTAACGTATTGTTGATTTTCCTGCCGCTTTATTATTTGGACATGATTTTAGTACATTATAAAATTCAGGCTCTTCTATTTCAACAAGAAGTAAGCGATACCAATGATCTTGAATCGAAGAGGAAGGGGAATAAATATTTTGCCAATTGTTAGGTATGTCGTTAATGGACTCAAAAATTTTTTGAGTGGAGTGGTTGTTGGTACCAAGTGTTTGGAAGTGTTTGATAGCTTCTTGTTCTATTATATTAGGATCTTTGGTAAAAAGGGTATCATTGTCTTGGTTAGTATATTGAATACGGTCTAAAATAATACTTTTGGGTTTTCTGTTCAAGAGCGAGTTAATAAGACGTCTTTGGTTGTCAGTTAAATCNGTTATANGTCTTGTTACNTAGAATTCTATTTGACTTTTTTCNTGATCNGATTGTAATTTGTCTCTGAGGATTTTTAAAGTTGAAATAAATGACTTGAATTGTGATTTAGTAGTTAAAAAATTTGAAGGTAGTATTTTATGATCCCATTTTAAGATGGGTAAATCCTTATATGAGGTATCAGATGTTAAGATAAAAATGAGGGATCTGATATTGAATTAGCCAAACTACATCACGTGATTGTCATCACGTGAAAATTTCCAATACCTCTTTTTTGATCCATTCATAGGGCGAACTTGAACTTCATAATTCTCTGATCTTTCTCTGATCTTTCTTCACCATTTCGTATTTTTTTCCCTTTTTATTTCTTTTCATTTAGAGATGTTTTTTTTTTTTGCATTTTAGTATGGTTTCTTGGAAGTTTGATATACAGTATCTACAAGTTAAGTTTTAGTGTTTCAGTTTATTATTTCCAATTTTTCCTTTGTTCAAAATTATGATCATTCGGATAGATTTAAATTTTATTATTCTAAAATATATATTGTATATAAACAAACAAATAAACACTTACTATATTAAAGCAAAAATATCTGAAATTGTGTATCATCATTTATATATTTTTTGTCCCTTCTTTTATTCTATTTTTCTTTCATAAAATTAGTACTAGATAATTAAAATGTTTTAGATTATATATTTGAGATATATCCATAATCTTTAATTAAAATTGTTGCTTTGATGTACTATAGATATTGAATCTTATATTTTTAATATGGAATGAAAAGAATCTGCGTTATCAACTGTTACTTCATTCTCAAAGATTTTGATATAAAGTCATTAATAGCCAATACCTGATTTTAAAGTTTAATAACTTTATTGAAATTTGTAATCAAAGATAAATCTTTAGAACATGATTCCAAATATTTTAAAAAAAAAATTCCACATCACCAAATTTATTTTCCCATGAAAGCTATCTTTTTGCATTTGTTAACATTAATGATTTATTATATTTTTTTTTATTTGTTAATATGGAAATTTCTATATTTTGTTATTTCAAAATGAGTCAACATCCATAACTCTTAATTGATTTTTGAAGAAAGAACTTTTGATTAAATGATTATATAACGCAAAAACAATATTATTATTCGACAAGTATAAGAAATTTTATTTTTGGATTTATCAATTTGTAATCATCCATCACAATCAAACATGAAAAAACTTC
>QKYT01000347.1:41703-64401 GCA_003550305.1 Glomus cerebriforme | reverse complement strand
AACAAGGAGATGGGTGATTCTCTTTGTATTAGTTTTCTTTTTTTTCTATTTTTATTTTAGTTAAACAAGGAGATGGGTGATTTTTTTGTATTAGATTTCTTAACTTTTTTTTTTTACTTTAGTTTAACAAGGAGATGGGTGATTCTCTTTGTATTTTTTTCTTTCTTTTTTTTTTTTTTACCTTAGTTTAACAAGGATATGGGTAATTTTCCTTGCATTAGATTTCTTTTTTTTTTAATTTGGTTAACAAGAAATTATGATTAACTATGAAAAATATTATGAATCCCACATCTTACCAGGTTTTTGCTCTATTGCCTTTTACTTTATTATAAAATCTGTAATATATATAATATCAATATATGAAATAATTCATTAATAAATAATACTTAAAAATAATAATATTCCATTTATAGCTCATAACTTTCAGAAATTAAGTGACATGCTTGTGGATGAGATTGTTATTATAAAAGTATTATGTATTAAAGCTTCATTAGCTTTTACAAATTCTTCCATATTATTTTTGAATTGATTCTCAATATAACCATCATTATTAATTATTGAGAATAGATCAATGAATAATTAATCTGTTAACTTTTTTTTCAGAAAGTTCTGGCATAACACACATATTACAAATATAATTATTTTTTTTCTTCATAATTGGATTCATTGACACATTAAGTAAATAAAACATCTGAAAAAAAAATTATTTTTACAATCAAAATTTTATTCTAATTTTAAAGATAATCACTATTAAATAAAAATATTTTATCAGTTAATACCTTCAAAAATCTTCAATTCATTTTGATCTTCTAAATGAAGGTTTGAATTATTATATACTTTACTTTTTATAAAATCATTAACAAGTTTTCTATTTACCCCCCCAGTGGTGATTTTCACCAGTGTGTAGTATATCATGTGATTATAGGAGTTTATTTATTAAAATACAATATATACAATATATATGTTAAATTTTCTAATTAAAAATTACAGGTTTTTTTAAATATGGTAATAATTAACAATAATGCTAATTCTAATTAAACTTTGCTATTCTAAACTTTATTTTCTTGATCACCTTTATGTTTTACACAAGTACGAACATTGTGCCCTTACCCAAATAATAATTACATATACGTGTTTTAACAATATTTTCTTCTGTTGATGATTTATATCATTTTGGTGGTCAACCTTTGGCCTATGATATTCTGGATTGGATACTTCAGAAATATTATCTAAACTAGCTAAAGGTTGCCAATTTGGTAAACTAGTTTTATTATGAACATCATCTACATCTATTCCAGTATTTTGCTGATATTTCATAATAAACTGCATAAGAACCTGTTGTAATACTTTCTGCTACTGCAATTTGAACACTTATTTTCACTATTGACATTGTATTACCAAACTGAATTTTTTTATTTACATTTTCTTTAATAGCTGGAATGTTAACATTAGTACTTCTAATTTGGTTAATATAATACAATAGTATACTTGTACAATCCCTTACTCCCTTCAAAATTACAATATTTTCAGATGGCATTAATTTAAACCAATAAGTATGAATGAACCCAATGTGAAATGATGCTTTCACAGACTGAAGAAAAATTCAGTGACATGGCATTAGGGATAGCACGTGATTTAAAACACGATGTTTTAAAACAGTTTTTTTTTGTTTTAAAACATTGATTGATGATCATTATAATAAATAATGTAATTATATTTCATGAATAATGTATTCTAAGCAATCTTTTTGTATTTCTAAGGTACTTTTTTGTATTTACAGCTCGAAGTAACCTGATAGCAAACATGCATAATTAAGAAAAAACAATGAATTCTCTAATTATGCATGTTGCCAATCTGCCGTAGTCAATGTTTTAAAACAATTTTTAAAACATGTTTTTGCCATCCCTACATGGCATTTCTTAATTTACAATATTCATGCAAGTACAAAGTATATTGTATTCTTAAGGATTACAACATAATGTGGTGTAAGAAGTCTTGGTGAGGTTGTTGCAATATAGGAAACTTGCCATATTTCTTGAATATCATCATAAGGTATATTGTACAAGAGATCTTGTAGGCGAATTTGAGGCATATCATACATATGCTTCATTATACCATTATATGTAAAGTTATCTTCTTCAACCTAAGAAATAAATAAAGTTAAAGTTAATATAATTAATTTATAGATTATGGCTAGTGAAGCTGGCCATAATTGGTGCTAGCTAAGAGTTTATCCTTTGGACAAACTCTTAGTTAGCACCAATCACAATAAAACTAACTTGGAAATTTGAATTAAATTTCCCTGGTACAATAGTACCTGTTTCATTTGAGCTCTTTGAAGTGATAACAAAGTACAGTATGTGCTAAATGGGCTTGCAACATATATTAAATACTGTGTTACAAGTTGATGGATTTGATCCATAGTAATCCCTAATTCTAGTATATTGTAACTCTTTTTCTAATTCCTGTTCAATTATTTTCACCAAATCCTTTAACAAAGTACTTTGATCCAAATGCTTTTTAAGGACACCATTTATTGACTCAACTCATTGGGTTAATTTTACTCCTACTGTAAAAATCTTTATAATAGAATATTTGCCCAAGAGTCACAAATAGGATAGAGTCTTTTTTCAAGATAAGAATAACATGGTTCATATTTTGTAAGCATATTCTTATATCTTGATTCAAATTATTTTTGACTGTAACTGTTTCGCATATGAAAAAAATCTTCAATAAAGTTTTTGTTCATATCATTACACAGCTTAGATTTTGCCTTCTTTTTTATATTCTCAGTGATATGATAAATACACAATAAATGATGAGTTTATGGATATTTAACATGAATAGCTGCAATCATTGCTGGATCCCCATCTGTAAATAATACCATAGGTGGAATATTATCAGTTGCTTCAAGTGTACATTGCAAGATCCACTCATAATCAGCTTGAGTTTCATATTTGGTTAAAGCTTGTGCAAGAATTCTTGTTTTAAAATTGGTATCAGTACTAACAAATAAACTAAGTGTCATTTCATACCAATTGGTTTTAGCTGTATTATCATGAATAATAACATCATGAAATTTTGGCTATAGTTCATTATGTTGTTGACTATTCATCCAAAAGATTCCTGTAAGTTCATTAAATAAACCTTCTAAATGTGAAAATACTATATAATTAGAATCTTCTTTTTGCTATTTTAAAAGATGTGAAAGTAATGTAGATGCATCAGACTCATCATGAGTTTGTACATCCTGAAATTTGTTAATTGCATTATACAAATTTTTCTTTTTAATATGACAATAAGGAAATTCTTTGATAAGGAGATCATATTGTTGACCAGCACCCAATCGACCAGTAATAGTATAATGTTCAATTTTATCTAAAACTGACTGTGGAAGGTGTGAATTCTTTGGAGCTAATTCTATAGATTCATTATCACATGGATGATTATGACTATTTTCAAACTTAGTAATATTTATGGTTTCAGTGCATTTTCCAAGATATAAACTGATCTGCCATGGACAGTCTGTTTTACCCGAAGTACTATTACAATGTGTATCAATATCTTTAACTTTCTTTGATTTGCTTGTTCCAGATTTCCAGCAATTATAAACATGATGCTGAATGATAGATTTATCAACAGAATCAAGATCTTTACAATACTTATTTGCAACAAATTTATGTTGTTTTGCATATGTATCTACTACATGTTGAACTGTATTCCAATCTTTATAAGAATCACCAACTTTTATTTCATTTATATTATTATTGTTATCATCATTTGTATCACTTCTACTCTCACCAGTTTCTACAGATTCAAGCAGTTGTTCATCTAAGTCACCATCATTTATAATAAATGAAGGAGTAGATAATTGTTTGGTATTCACAGAATTCATCTATGGAATTCTAACAAAAAAAGTATGTCTGTTATTTTCTATATTTTAACAAAATCCTGATAAGAAACCAAAGAATACTTACTTTATAGCAAGTGGTAAAAATTTTGTTTATAAATAACAAAAGATTTAAAGATAAAAATGTAAACCATGAGAAAAAATAGTGAAAGGTTTTAGAAATGGTAACCCATGAGGAAAAAAAAGAGGATAGATTTTATTAAACTTTTATTGGCTATAAGCCACATTATACAATCATGTGCCACTGGCGATTCAATTAGCCATTGGCTTTGGCCAAATAATTACACAGTGTAACCCTAAATTCTATTGAATTATTCTGCATATATATTATTATAAATTTACCATATGGTTCTAAAATTAAGCATTATTGAAAATAAGCAACCCTTACTAGAATTACGGGAGTTTTGGCCTACGTTAGGCCAGCATTAATGCAAAAGTGATGCCTAATATCAGAACCGTATAGTATGGAATATATAAGATTAATGACTTTATAACTTACAATAAAATATATACTACATAACAGAAATCTAACAATCATGTGATCTCTTCCATCATGTCTTTTCATCTTCGTTCCTTTTACTTAGTGGATGTATGAGCCCTTCAGTTTTAGATTAAAGAATTAGATAGTTTTAAAAGTAAAAACATGCGCCTCATGGCATCACGTACATCATGCACATTTTTCTCATCTAATTAATGATTTCTTTCGCATGTTAACAGTTAATATTAAAAATTTTGTTTCATGAATTAAACAAAAGTCAATTTCCATTATAATTTTTTCTAAATGACAAAAATATGTAAACACGTGATTCAAATAAGTAATAACAGTACCAAAACAAAAACAAAAAATTTGTTTATAAATTTATATGAAAAGAAATTTTAGTTTATAACCTGTAAGTCATTTTATGAGTTTTCTTATTAAAAATAATTTTGTAACAAACTTTAATTCTTATTCGCAAAATTTTTGAAATTAAAAAATGAAATATCATTTTTAAAGAAATTACAATTAAAAGTATTTTATTTTCTAATGTACTGTATTTATTCTATATGGTACTGCAAATTAATTACATATTATATTATAATCAAGATTAAAGTAGATAAATAAAATTATTAAAAAAATACTTGTAAAACTAATAATTAAGGACCAATAAGAACTACAGAATAATCAATAATATTAATATTTGAATTAAAAATACTAGATATATGTTGTAGGCAATTCAGCTGGCAATGTAACTGACTATACTACGCTAAATTCTTTAACTGGACATATAGTAAGTATATCAATTAAAGTTTCTAAGATGGCACTATTAGGAATGGACGTAAATATAAAAGAAAGAATAGTGTCCTTAATCAGATCAAGTATGATCGATAGTTAATCAATTAATCGATCACAAAATGTTGGTTTATATTTTATAATCGCCTCCAATGCTTCTTTTTCGCTCAAAAGTTCACTTTTACACCAAATTCTAATACTTTCTAAATATTGACAACAATTAAGAACTATTTTAAATGTGTCCAATTAATTATTCTTAAATCCTGTGGAAAGTTTTTTAAGGTTTGGACATAACCTAGCAATAACCAAATTTAATGAATTATCAATATCACCCTAATACTTAATTTTTTTTACTTACCTATCCATTATACTATCACTGTTCTAATTCACCATTTATAATATCATATAATCCTTCATTCAAATAACAGATAATAATAATATAAAAAAAAAGCAAAAAGAAATTTCCCATTTTATTTTTCTTATTTTTTTTTTATCTACTTTAACATTCACTTTTCACCTTTTTTTTTAGTTATTTGTTCAAAAAAAAAGTATTTACGGTGTATTTTTTATATAATAATTATAATAAAAATAAAACATTTCTTTAACATATCAACTACGTGCCACAAATCTTACTTGAAATCTCGCACCCAAGAAAATAACCAAAAACCCACCCCAAAATTGAAAAACTAAACATTAGTTAATGTTTCATTGAAAGAAGCAATAAAAAAAAATAAAAAGAACTTGCATTGAAATCCAAAGAGTAAATACACAAAATTATAAAATATGAAATGTTAGTAAACATTCGGTGAAAAAGTAAAAAAAGAAAAACTAAAAGATGAATGTTTACTTTACATTAAACTTTCACGTCCAAAGACCCGTATAAGGACTTACAGAATAAAAATTGAACCGTTATTAATGGTTTTTAATAAACCAGAACATGAGAACAATGACTGCAATTTTAGTCAAAGTTATTCATTTAGAGTAGCCAGTAAATGATGATGAGAATGAAAAACTACTGGAAAGCAAATATTCAGAAAGCTCTCCTCCAGGGAGGTATGATTGCAGGAATTAAACAACGATGAACATCTCCTGGAAGCAGAAAAAATATTCTACTACATTGTTAAATTATTAATACTTTATAATTACATTTCTATTGCTTTTAACAATATTTAACATTTTCAAAGTGAAAAAACCAAAAGGTATAGTCTTTTTTCTAGATCCGTTATGTTATTTTTTTAAAAAAAAATATTTACAGAAAAATCCTTAACCGATTGGATTAGGTAACATGTTCTTTAATTAGTAAAAAAGCATGCCGACTTTATCAGTTTATTAATTTAAAACAACTTTGTTTTTTTGAGCTTGAAATATCTTTTTCAACTTTATCACCACAGTTGATCAATAAACTCATTTGGAATAATAAACTGCAGTACATCGTGATCACAATTAATTAGTAGGTTTAATAAAAAATACTTTTTTCTTTAATTATTGATTAATAATGCTAATAGAATAAAATAACATCTTTATTTTGTTTTATTTTTTTTTAGCATTGGAAATTCGCTTTCTCTTGGGACTTTTTGGATGGTAAACCACAGTGATTCTGTGAAGTTTACTTAAATCTGTAGATTAAGATATATTTATAAATCATAACATTTTGATTTAACAACCAAATTGATAATAGTAGTAAATTTTGGAGAATTTGATAAACTGCCTGAAAAATTCTTTTATGGATGGAAATTTACATTTTATATCACGAAAACTATTATTATATTATTTGAATTATACAAAAGATCCTTGGCTAAAATTTTTCATATGAAAAGTTGCAAAAATTAAGGAGAGAATACACTTTGTAATTTTTCTATATTTGTACCAATAAAATTCATCCAGATGCGTGACCCATAAAGAAAACATCCCAGTTTTAATGAATCCCTTATAAATATTTTCTTGGAAATTAGAGTTATAAGTTATAACTGATTGGTTGATATTTTAAACGTTAAGCTTGTTATTAATCATATGATCAGCTTGGCTATTAATCAGATAATTATCCACATATTACCGAACATTACATAATAGATATTGTAACTGCAGAAAATGACAAAAATGGAAGCGTTAATTAATAAATGAAACTGCGACGGTATAATGGCTTAAAAATTAGCTGCGGAAGCGCAGAAACCAAAAATTGATCTGCACTCTGCAGTACTACATTTGCATTACAAATATAAAAAGAAAAAAAAATCATTTCAATTTAAAATTACTTTTTCTATCATGTCTTATAACACTGAGTTTATACAACCCGTCAACAATTCAAATAATTGGATTGAAGAAGCTGCTTCTAAAAACAATATAAAATATTATGAATATAAACATTTTCACAATATAGAAAAAATTGGTATTGGTACTTTTGGAAATGTTTATCGTGCAAATTGGAAAGATTCCAAAAATTATTTGGTATTAAAATCTTTTTTAAATTTTGACGATACTATAATAGGAGAAATCGTACATGAGGTATAACGAAATACAATATTATTCCTTTTTATTTATTTAATTTATCTATCTAATTAATTATTTATACTCGTAATTTAGCTCAAACTTCAACATGAAGTTGAGTTTCATAAAAATGTTATTCACTTATATGGAATTACAGACAAAGGTATGAAAATATTTGAATGCTCTATTTTTAAACAAATGTATTTACTGAATATATTACAAGTCAGGTTAATAAAAATTAATCATTTTTTTATTAGAAAGTCAAAATATTCAATTGAAAGAATATTTATTAGTAACAGAATACGTTGATGGTAATACTCTTCGAACCTATTTGAAAGAAAACTTTATGAAACTTACTTGGAAAGATAAATATAAACTAGCATACCAGTTAGCTTGTGCTGTATTATATTTGCATGATAAAGGAGTGGCACATTGTAATTTGGTAATATATTTATTTCATTAAATTATTTGATATTTTATTAACTTAAAATTTTTACTTATATTTTCTCATATTTTTATAATTAGCACTCTGGTAATATATTTGTTCATCAAAATGCCATCAAATTAGCAGATTTTGGATTATCAAAGAGGGCCAAAGAAGTATCAAAACACAACTCAAATTTGTTTGGTATGATTCCTTATATTGATCCGAAGAAGTTGGATGACAGTAAACATTTAATTAAACTGTATTCATCAAATAAAAAGAGTGATGTTTACAGTATTGGAGTGCTTTTATGGGAAATATCAAGTGGTCAATCACCATTTAAAGATAAATCATTTGATGCTGGTCTAATTTCGCAAATTTTACAAGGTTATAGAGAAATTGTTATTTCAAATACTCCTGCTGATTATTCTAATCTTTACATTGGTATATATAATTTTCAAATTTATGATTTTATTTATTATTATTATTTAATTTTGAAATTTTACACTTCATTTAGAATGTTGGGATGGAGAACCATATAATAGACCAGATATGAATCAAATAGTTACAAAGTTGAAAGCAATTATTGCAAAAACAGATGAATATTATCAAATGGACATTAATTACAAATTAATTTCTCAATTATCAAATGAGCATTCATCAAATATCCAAAATTTTGATAAACAAGGTGCAAAGGAAGTAGAACCTACAACTCAAAATATTCATATAAATATTTTTGAAGAAGATTTAAGTATTGTGATTGATAAATTAGTTTATCTTACTTTTGAGGGTCTAAATAAAGGAAAAGAAGAAAATGCAAGGAAACAACATATTCTTGAATATATTAATGATAATAAGATAAATTTACAGGAAATTTATATTTGGCTTCTATATAATCAAAATAATTCAAATTCTATTTATTTGCTTGGATATTTTAATTATCATGGGATTGAAATTAGCATTAATAAGCAAAAAGCATCTGAATTCTATCAAAAAGCAGCAGAATTAGACAATGTTATAGCTCAATTAGATCTTGCTTATTTATATATTTATGGAATTGGTGTTAAAATAAACCCTAATAAAGCTTTTGAATTATCTAAAAAGGTAGCAAAAGGAGGATATCCAAGTGGTATAAATAGGTTAGGATTTTGTTATGAAAAAGGAATCGGTACTGTTACCAATGTGAAAAAGGCATTTGAGTTATATCAAAAGGCAGCAGAATTAGGTAACTCAAATGGAATAAATAACTTAGGAACTTGTTATGATAATGGAATTGGAACCGTTATTAATAAACAGAAGGCATTTGAATTATATCAAAAGGGAGCAAATTTGGGAAATGATTATGCTCAATATAATCTTGCTTTTATGTATGAAAGTGGAAATGGTATTGAAAAAGATATTAATAAAGCAATTTACTGGTATAAAAAATGTGCTGAACAAGGAGATAAAGATGCTCAAGATAAATTAGTAGAACTTTCGAATGGATGAATTATTCTTTCATTAAATTTTAGATAGGTGTACATTTTTAGATATGTACATGTTTTATTTCAGTTACAACATTACTTTATATATGGTAATTATTGTGATTGAGATTATTTATTAAATAACTGAAAAAAGAAAAATACGTCTTTAAAGAAACGATAAATTTTATCTAAGTGATATTGTGAATTATGATCACCTGGATAAGTTATTTAAGCAAATTAATAATTTCACTTTTCAAATTCAAAATTTAAATAAGATATTGAGAATAAAAGTATTGTAGTATTTTCATTTTTATTATTATTCTAATGGTCAATATTATATTGGAACATAGCTATAGAAAATGTAGGTATTTGTATTTGTATTCACGAATAAAAAAACAAATTATATTAATTAAAGCTTCGATTATTGAAATGGCGTAGTAACCTTTTCGTGATAATTCAAAGGAATAAACAATAAAATTTTCCAAAAAGATGAAAAAATATCACTTATTGATAGTTGGAATCACCATATTTTGATGTAATTTAAAAAATAAAATTTGAATTCATATTCTATTTTTTTTTTAGGGTAAAAATGCGTACATTACTATTTTTGATGTACATTTATAATATAGCGTTAATATAGCGATTAAAATGGTTCATCTACTAAAAAAGCCGCATATTAGTCGCATATTGCAAACAAAAAAAAAATCAAAATATCGATGTGAAACAAATAGACAAGTGGTCTGACGCTCTGTATAAGAATATGATTATAGAACATTAAAATAAGACCAATTTTATGAGTGTAATTTTGGAGTTTCATAGATTTCCTTGCTTTCGGAATTACAAATAAACTTTTACAACTTTTATACTATTGTATAAATTGTGTAACAAATAAATGACATGCATGAATTATATATAATTGCTTTGAAACATGGAAATATACTAAGTTTTTTTTTTTTTTTTGAGAATTCCAATTGCTCGTAAAATTTTGGTCTTTCCAAAAATTTATTGGCAAGAAAATTATTACAAGTAATATTTTGGCGAAGCTTCCTTTCAAAAGAAAAGAAATCTCCGGTTTAACCTGAACTTTTTATTTGTGAAATGTTGCAATGGATCAACCAACTTTAAACTAAAAGCCAAAGGCATTTCCTCGATATTAAAAAGTTAAGTTTATTCAAACTGATATTTGAACTAGTATTTAAGAAGTGTAAAAAATGCAATGTCAATTTCAATGGAATTGACCATTTTTGTTCCAAATGTTATAAAGTATATATTAAGCTAAGTAGAAATAAAGTTATTGATGATTTTATAAAGTACACAGTAATTAATGATGAATACTATAATAAGGAAATGGAATTTGTACCATATAATAGGTTTGAAAATGTAGAATTTATTGTTGAAGGAGGATTTAGCAAAATTTATAATTTAATAATTCTGAAAATATTATATCTAAAGAGTTAAATGAGGTAAAATGATCCTCTATTAATTTTTCGATTATAAGTTCTAATATAAGAAATAATTTAAATTCAAATTATTGTATTTCAGCTTAAAATAGTTTGTAAAATTCGCAGTGGTATTATAATTATTATGGAATCACTCAACATCCTATTCCCAAGAATTTTATGATAATTACAAAATATTATGAGAAAGGAGATCTTACACATTATGTAACTAATAATTTCTTTAGTATGAATTGGCATGATAAACTAAATATACTACATGCTATTATGTGCGGACTTAGAGAAATACATAGATTTATTATTTACAAAGATTATCATAGTGGAAATATTTTTATTCTGGCAGGACCCCATATGTTGCTCCAGAAGTTTTCCAAGGACAAAAATATATTAAAGCTTCAGACATATATGGTTTTGGTATGATTATGTGGGAATTAATGACAGGTAGAAGACCTTTTGGAACAAAAATCATGATAAGACCTTATTATTGAAATATGTGATGGTCTTCGACCTCCAATTGTTACAAATGCACCTGAAGGTTACATTGAATTAATGAAAAAATGTTGGCATTCTGATCCAAATGAAAAACTGATAGCTTCACCTGAATTACAAGACAAAATTTGAATATGTATTGGAAAGAAACACGTGATGGAACCATAACTAAAATTGTGAAGTTGCCAGATATTGGTCCTGTAATAATGCAATAAATCCATTACTGTTTACTAAGTAAATATAACATTTACCTTGATAGAGAACTTGGTTAAAACTGAAGTGAATAGACCAAAATAGAAGATCCAAACATATGGAATAATGTTAAAAGTATCCACCTTCTTGTTTGTCTAAATAAATAAATAAAATAATGTTAAGAAATCTAATAATAAGGGAATCACCCATCTCTTGTTTTTAACTAAAAAAAAAGAGAAGTCTAATACAAGGGAATCACCCATCCCTTGTTTTTAATTAAAAAAAAGAGAAGTCTAATACATGGGAATCACCCATCCCTTGTTTTTAACTAAAAAAAAAGAAATCTAATACAAGAGAATCACCCATCTCTTGTTTTTAACTAAAAAAAAGAAGTCTAATACAAAACAATCACCCATTCCTTATTTGTTTAAATAAAAAAATTAAGTAAAAAAAAAGAAAAAAAAAAGTGTAAAAAGAATCATAAAGGAATTAAAAAAAAAATAAAGCCAAAAATATGTTTAGAAAGAGATAAATCTTTAAATCTTTAAGATTTAGTTTATCATTTCTACCAATTCTTCTGAAATCTTATAAACATGAAAATAGGGCAAGTAAAAAAACAATATTTATGATGTACCACAGTATGAAAAGGTGTTGGCAAAAAATACTTGGCAAAGCACCTTCGGCCCATTTTGGACTATAGTGTTATAAACTTCTACATCACATGTTGTTATTAAGTTTGCTTATTGATGATCAGGATGACAAGATAAGTATATTTTCCAAAAATGAACACTCGTGCGAGTTTTAGTAGATCATCCTAAGCCCATTTTCCTGTGAGGTTGGGTTAAGTCTTGCGATGGGCAACTGCATTGCGCCTTGTCCTAAGCCTGCTCTTGCGAGTATAGTTAGGTCCTGTGATAGACAGGTGTGAGATATTCCAGAACTGTTTAACCTAATATTTTTACTCTACTAATTTATAGCATATTTACCTAAAATGAAATAATAATTTGTTGGATATGAAAGAATGCTGAGGTTAATGCCAAGTATGTAAAGGTTATGGATGAGAATGCGAAACTAAAAGCTGAGCTCAAGAGCATATTCCTCATACACCCAGAATTGATTAGTAAGTTTTGCTTCATAACTAATGTAATTTATATATAATACACTAAAAATTACTTTTCTTTAATTTATCATTCTAGACTTTAAGCAGTAAAATGAATGGGATGTTTGCTTAAGCAAACTTATCAAAACTGCCTATTCCCTACTATTCAATCCAAGTTTACATGAGGTGTTCATAATTTTCATGAAAAATTTGCTGAAATAATCATGTAAAATCAATTACTTAAAAATGATATTCATGCTGAAATGAAAGGGGCTATGCGACATAAGATTTACTATTCACACGTATTGCAATTTTTCCCTAACAAAAATTTAGTTTATCATTTCTACCAATTCTTCTGACATCTTATTAGGCAGATTTGCAGGTCTTTAGGTTCGATTTTTCAGAGTATAGTGTATAATCCTTTAGTTGTGAAGAAAAATTGATATACGTTACAGGTTCAAGTTGGGAATAAAAAAAATTTTTCAAATCGTAAATTTTATCTATTAATTCTTAATCATGTTCCACTATCACTATACTTAATCATAACACTTTTTAGTACCAAAATTGGTCTTTCTCACTTTTCCAATTTTTTTTCCTCCTTATTTTTTGTAAAATTAAGTTATACTGTATGTTATAGTTGTGTAGATAAATTGTTTTAGCATTAAACTAGCCTTTACGAATAAAAAAAGTTTCCATTCTAAAAAAATTAATCAAAATAAATTTATTATCCAGAAGTTATAAAAAAGGAATTATGGTTATTATTTATCTAGACATACAAAAAACTAAAAAATTAGAAAAAATTATTATAGAAAAATCATTTTTCTATTATAGTATATGAAATTTTGTTCTATGGAATAAATTCTAAAAAAAAAACCAAAAATTAAACTCATCAATTCTTAAAAAGTTTAACAATTTATTGTTCAATATATAAATGATTACAATCTGTTAATTTTTCAAAACTATGACTTATACTAATTTATTCATCTAATTTTTTAAATTACTCACTAATTTTTTAATACATTTATCACAGTTTTTTACAATTCATAAAAATTTTGCTAATATAATGACCAATATGGATTTGGGTGCAACTTATTACAGAATTATCAAAAAGATTAGCATACTATTAATATTAGATTCAACCTATACATTGTGAAAATATAACTTAAAAAGAGGAATTCCTTCTGCCTAGTAATGATGCAATCTGTCTATCCACCACCCGGATACATGGTGCGAATATCCATCATCTGCGGATACAGATATCCATCAGTATTATTATCCAACGGATAAAATCCAAGGATATCTGAGGATTTCTGCAGGATATCTGAATCAAACATAGTATCCACCATCCACAGATATGAATAGATGGATGGAGGATATCTTCGGATTGTAACATTACTACCTAGACAATGATATTAACCAAAAAGGAAATAGGAAATAACTTTGAAACTAGAACAAGCATGGGACTGCTTTTTTTTATAAAGGCTGAAAATAAAATAATCATAAATAGATTTGAAAAAAAAGGAAAGAAAACTCAATGACAAATTTTTATGTAATTAATATACTAAGCATAGAATTTAAATTAAAATTAGGCTGTATCTTGCATATTATTAAAAATTGAAGGAATTGAGGCTGCATTTTAATAGTTAACAGGTTGAAAACTGTTCAGTCAGTTATTTCTACAGGTAAAACAATGAATTTAAATTAATCATTTTATTATAAAAGAATTGATTGATTCGTGAGATTTAGAAAAAGAGAAAGTGAGATTATGGTAATGAAATTGCATGATCTTTATGCAACGTTCTACGATTTGAAAGCTTACAGATATTTTACTGATGTTGCTCAGAATTATAATCTCAGAAATGTCTTGTACAAATTCTATGTATTAACTCTTTAATGTATTGAATTCATTATAGTTAGAGGTTTTTTACATTTGTTTTATGTCATTTTTCCAGAATTATTTAATTTACAAGTACCACTAACTTGAAAACAATTTTAAAAATTCAAACGTTCATTATCACCAATTTGTTAATGCAGTCTAATGACCAAATGTTCACACTTATTGGTTGTATCTTTATCCCATAATATTTAAATATTATGTTATTACGTTGAAAATTATTAAATGTACAGTACCGTTTGAATTATAAAAAATTTATACAATATTTAAGTAATTTGCTCAATTACAAACTGATTTTTATTTATGTAAATAAAATTTTACACATTACTCTATAATCAATGTTGCACAAAACTATAATAATAAAAAAAAAATAATAATTTTATAAAAAAATGTATAATAATTTCTCCATTCTTACATAATTATTTGTTTCATTTATATCTCACAGTCTAAACATTCAGNATTATTATCANTATATTTCNGAAGATCTTTTGTAAAANGATTAAGAATTCGAGATGTATAAATAGCTTGAGGATGAGTAGTTAATTGATTATTTTTATCTGTTCCGTTATTTTTATGCTCTGTTCTATATTTTTCTGCTGCTTCAAATTGCATTTTAATTTTACACACTTCTTGTTTTGTACTAGTTGAACAATATGAATTATAAAATGACTTAATCAATTTTTCTATTTCAATAGTATTTGGTCTATTATCTGGATTTGAATTCCAGCATTTTTTCATTAAGTCAATATAACATTCAGGTGCTTCTGGCTCATTGATTTCAGGCCTAATTCCTTCGCATATATCTAATGCTAAAAGCTCATCATGAGCACAATTANCAAAAGGTTGTCTTTNNGTTGCTACAAAATACATAATCATACCAAAGCTATATATATCNGCTACTTGACTACAAGATTTTCCTCTTAATACTTCAGGTGCAACGTAAGGCATAACTCCATAAATTTTTGTTTTATCTATATTATCGACTTCTCCACATAATCCCATATCTGAAATATATAAATTATCATTACTAAAAACCCTCATACTATCTGTAACAAATAGTATATTTCCTACATGAAAATCACGATGGATCATCTGTTTTTGATGAATTTTTTTAAGGCAACTAATAATGTTATTAATACTTTTAATTTAATCACCCAATTAAAATAATTATAATTGTTATTTAACCAATTATAAAAATTTCCACCTTTTGCATATTGAAGAACAATAATATAATCTTTGGTATTTGGATATTGAGAGATTCCATATATTCTAAGGACTTTACCAGAATTATCAAAATTATCAAAATCAATAATTGAATATGCTTTAATCTAAAGAATGAAAAATAAATAAAAAAAAAACAAAAAAGATATTTAAATCTATAAAACAATTTCATACCTCATTTAAAAATTCACTAGTAATATTTTGTGAATTATTTAAATATTTTAATGCAACTTCTGTATGCCCATTCCTCCATATTGCTGAATATACTGTAGCAAAACCACCTTCGCCTATTTTTTTAATGTCATCAAATTGATTGTATGGTATCCATTTAAATATTTTAACATTGTAATTATTAATTTTTAATTGCAATTCTAGAATTAAATCATCAATTTCTTCATTATCACACTGGTTTGTAAAAATTCCTTCCAAATAAGTCATTTGAAATTTACCATTATTAAAAATAATAGCGTAATCTTTTGTACTAAGATTTTGGGATATTCCATATACTTTATAATTTTCAAAATACTCTTTAACCTTTAAAATGTAAAGAATTATTACCATAAAAGTGAAATGAATTAAATTTACAAAGAAAGTTCATACCTCATCCAGAAATCCATTAATAATATTTCGTGAGTTATCAAAATATTTTAAAATAACTTTTATACATGAATTTCTTGTATATTTCTTTTCATTCTTATTCCAATATAATGGTCCATCCTTCCATCTTGCTGTAGTAATATCATCTTTGCCTATTTTTTTAATATCAATAAATTGCATTGTAATTATTAATTTTTAATTGCATTTCTTGAATTAATTTATTAATTTCTTCTTTTTCACTATTCCAGTTTGTAAAATTTTCTTTTAAATAATTCATTTGACATGATTTACACCATTTATACTGTATTTTTGAATATTTTTTACCACAATTTTCACAATTCTCTTCAAAAAATTTCTCTTTATTAAAAATTATAATGTAATCATTTGTATTAGGGGTTTGGGATATTCCGTATGGTTTACTATTAGCATAATATACTTCAGCCTATTAAAATGTAAAAAAAATCATTACTAAAAGATGGTTTACCTTAAATATACAAAGAAAAATGCCCAACCCACGCATAGTCTGGTCCACAAAATATCTAATAATAAACAAAAAAAAACCAAACCAAAAAAATACTTACCTAATTTTACATCAAATAAAGAGTAAAAATATGATATAATGTAAAAATAAAAGATCAATAAATAAAATAAATAGAATAAATGAAATAAAAAAAGTACATACCTTATTGAGAAATCCATTAATGACATTTTGTGAGTTATCTAAATATTTCCCTATGAAAAAAGAATGTCCGAAAATTGCCACCAAAATTGTCCGGGTGCNTCCGGAAAATGTTCCACATGTCCAGAAAATGTCCGGAAAATCGCAATATTCCGGACGTTGAGATATTGCAATATTTTAGAAAACGTCCTGAAATGTCTAGGCGAGTTAATGTCTCAGTGTCCGGAATATTGCAGTTTTCCGGACATTTCCTGGACGTGTGGGACATTTTCCAGACGCACCCGGACAATTTTGGTGGCAATTTCCGGACATTCTTTTTTCATAGGGTTTTAAAGCAACTTCTTTGTTTGAATCTCTTATATATTTCTTTTTACCCTTATTCCGATGTAACAGTACTATCCAATCATATTTATCCTCCCAAGATAATAAACTATCTTCCTGAGATAATAAATCATATTCCTGAGATAATGGTTTATTATTCCAATTTAATGGTCCATCCTTCCAAATTGCTGTAGCGATACCATCTTTATCTATTTCTTTAACATTAATAAACTGATTGTATGATATCCATTCAAATATTTCATTATTGCAATTATCAATTTTTAATTGCATTTTTTGAATTAAATTATCAATTTCTTCATTTCCACTAGTCCAGTTTGTAAAATTTTCTTTTAAATGATTTATTTGACATGGCTTACAATATTTAGACTCATCTATAAATATTTTATCATAGTGCACACAGTAAGTCTCAGGATATTTATTATGAAGAACCATAATATAATCTTTTGTTTCAGGATTTTGAGATATTCCATATGCTTTACTATTAGAAAAATATATTTTAACTATTAAAATGTAAAAGAATTATTCTATAAAAGTAGTTTAAATTAAATTTACAAAGAAAAGTTCATACCTTATCGAGAATTTTATTAGATATATTTTGTGAGTTATTTAAATATTTTAAAGTAACTTTTTTATTTGATTTTCTTATATATTTCTTTTTATCCTTGTTCCAATTTAACAGTTCCATCCAATATGGTCTATATTCGTCCTTCCAAGATAAAGGCCTATACTTCCGAGATAATGGTTTACTCTTATAAAAAATGGTTTATTCTTTTTATTCTTCCAATCTAATGGTCCATCCTTCCAAATTGCTGTAGCAATACCATCTTTATCTATTTCTTTAACATCAATAAACTGATTGTATGGTATCCATTTAAATATCATATCATTATAATCATTAATTTTTAATTGTATTTTTTGAATTAAATCATCAATTTCTTCATTCCCACTGGTCCAGTTTGTAAAATTTTCTTTTAAATAGTGTATTTGACATAATTCACACCATTTATACCATATATCTGTACGTTGTTTAACGCATTTCTTCAATAAACTTCAAAAGATTGGTTTCTATTAAAAATCATAATGTAGTCTTTTGTTTCAGGATTTTGAGATATTCCATATGCTTTACAATTATTATAATATAATTTAACCTGTTAGAATGTAAAGAATTATTACTTTAAAGTATTTAAATTAATGAAATTTATAAAGAAAATTCGTACCTTATTGAGAAATTCATTAGTGACATTTTGTGAGTTATTTAAATATTTTAACGCAACTATTTTATTTGAATCTCTTACGTATTTCTTTTCATCCTCATTCCAATCTAATGGTCCATTCTTCCAAATTGCTGTAGCAATACCATTATTCTCTGTTTCTTTAACATTAATAAACTGATTGTATGATATCCATTCAAATATTACATCATTGTAATCATTAATTTTTAATTGCAATTCTTGAATTAAATTATCAATTTCTTCATTTTCACTAGTCCAGTTTGTAAAATTTTCTTTTAAATAATTCATTTGACATGGTTGACACCATTTATACATTATATTTGTATAAATTTCACAACATTTTATACATTTGTTTGTTAATACTTTTAACATTTTTGAAATATAAGATTAGAGATAAAAATATCAAATGTACAAAAAAGACGCCTCATAAGTTCATAGCACAAGAGGATGTGACATAGGGTGTGCACTGATTACGTGAAACCGTCAATCATCTAAAATTAGCATAACGCCAGTAAAATTGAGTTAAGGCATATGGCATGTGATCACTGATCAGGTTATGATCCTATGACCAATAGTCATATGACCGCGTGACCAAAAAAGATGACTTCATCACTGGAATAACAATTTCTTCCATATTTAAGAAATCTTTTGGTTCAAAAACAATTTCTAAAATAACTAAAATGAGTTTATCTAGAAGCTAAGATTGGCAAATGTAATTTATATTCTTTAATATTTTGTCCTTTATAACTATAATTTTTATATTTTAATCGATGGGAACTTAAAGTAAATTTAAAAAATCTATAGGCATCAATATGTTTATCTTAATTTATCAATTTTGGTCAATTTGTACTGTATATCAAACGACTTTATCTAAAAGAAAATTTAATAAGAAATATGCTTTTATTTTAATATTATTTCATACGGTTTTTTTTTACTTAAAAATCACATGTATGATTATCATCTTTTGGATGACAAACCTGTTATCTTTCCTCATAAGGTCATAATATTTAAATGTCGAGAGATCATAATTGCTCAAATTATTTATAACGAGAAGTTCTTTGAATTGGCCTAAATTAAGTATTTTTTTTGAATATTCTTAAAATATCACAAAACTCAATAAAAGTCAACCGCTTTTATAAATTAAAGCGAACAATTTCATCATTGTAATTACGAACTTTATAAAAACTTTATTAATAGAACATAAATTTATTTGATTCATGTATTACGTGCATGATTGCATGATTTCATAATATTTATTCCAAATATACTTGTCATCGAAATAATAAATATATGAAATAAATATGATTTGTTAATTAAAATGAAAAAAAGTTTTTTTTTTACTACTATTTTCAAAGAATAAATTATTTCTAGAGTTTAAATTTTTTTTCTTAAAAAAATAGATTATCAAAATTATTTATTTATAAACTTTAAATGACTTTCAAACGAGAAAATAGTCCAATTCCAAATTATTTATTATCTATCTAACAGCTTCGAACCATTTTTGGATTGATTGAAGAAAATGTATATCACTCTTGTTTTTAAGGATTTTTTTTATATTTTATTATTTCCCTGTAATATAAATGAAGTAAATGAAACAATTAAGAGTAACAGATAGGGGAAATTTAAGGGAAAAAAATTTTTTATCCTAATAAAAATTACGGTACGCATCATTTTTAGGTGATAAAATCATCGTCAAATAGTTAACGCTGGCTAAAAACAAAATAAACTTATTAATCTAACTTTTATCATTCCTAGCCTAAAGTTATTAAAAATTGCATTTCTCGAAAATAAAACTCCAAACTGATGGTTAATATAGTCCTTCTCTTTGTAGATTCAGAATTTATCGAATTCATATTTACGCGTCGCGTTATCCGTGTCATCTAATGAAAGTGCTTAAATATAAAAAATGAAAAAAGTGAAAGAAAATTAAAAAAGAGATAAATTAAAGTAAAGAAGAAAAAACAAAACTTAACCAAATAAACCAATCCGAACCTTCTAAGTTAAATATTAATTATAAGTTGGCAAGTTCCATTCCAAATTTTCCTTGTCACAATTCATATTTAAAAGCTATTATGCAGAATTCAATAAGAATTAAAGAGTTATTTTAGGCGTAAAAAACTAAATATACAACAATTTGTTTATGATTAACATAACAGATGAATGTAATGATCATCCTTCAATAAAATATCTGGGGATGTTGTCATGTTGATCGTAATAATTTAAGCGGCTCTGAACTAGGCAAACATATTAAATAGTGTTACCGTCTTATTCCATAAAAAATGATATATTGTTAGTTTCGTATGTTTTCTTACTTGATGAGACCAGAAATATTGAAGTTTTTTTCAATTTTCCATAATTCGCTCAAAATCATCTGGCATGATATACGCGGATGCAATGTACCCTATGTGTCATATAGAAAAGTCAAAAAATGGTATTCTAAACACTTTTTTGTCCATAAGTTGTAGGGTAGGATAAAATACGTATATTTAAATGTTCCATTATAAGTAAATAAGTTGGAAACGATGAGTAGGTAAATTAATAAATTATATTTATTTAATTATTTACTGTGAATTAATAAAAAATTTTTGAAATGATCGGCAAATTGGCTAAATTTACGTCTTTATCGACTACTTTATCGACTACTTTATATATTAATATATCATGTTGTTATAAAGCAATTTATTAATCTAAAGAGTGGGTTAAATATGATAGAATTGAAATGTTAAAAATTTGGTAATGTTACTTCTAAAGTAATCAATAGTTCGAATTTCTTTAGGGCCGGCACTATTGTAAAATTCTGGCCGACATTAACAAAAATAAAGAATATTGCTTATTGGAAATGGAACCTTTCAAATAATATGAAAATTTGATTGAATATAATTTTTTTAGAGTCAAAGGCCTTCTTTAAACTCCTCTAAAAAAATAAACCTTTCTTAATATGAACAAATTTGTAGAAATTCATTGTCCAATTGATTTATAGTTAACATAATCAAACGCCAAGATTTGTCTGTCATGCCACTTGATTAACCAATAAAATATTAAGATCAGGTGTGACAATTACATGGCAACAAAAACAAACAAATACCGCGTTTCTATTTTAAGAATACACTTCGGACAATGCAATCAATTATGATTTATTATGTTCCTCTATTACCGATTATCCGTCAAATTAATAATCCGGCCAATCGAATTTATTTATTTTTTTTTTCTTTGATTATGTAATGTACTCCTTAATTTGGTTATTAACCTGCTGGAAGCTTAGATATGAGTCAAAATCATAAGGTTTATTATAATCAATCAATCAATCAACTAAATTTTTATACTAAAGTCAATGTTGACTATTTTTAGTCACAGTCACAAGTCTCTGACTCAGTTTTACCATTAAACCAATTTTTTTTATATATATACATCAGATTCTTTCAAATAAAAAATAAATAAACAAAATTTTCGTTTCCTTAACTAACATAACAACGATACCCAGTATGTATATTTATTACATTTGTGTTTGAAATTTTATTTATTAAAAACTCAAAAATCCACTCTTTTAATAATTTCAGAACAGCAACGAACCCTTTTTTTGCAACAAAAAATAAGCTTCTTAAAGATTACTTCTTTTGTTGTTTATTTGTTGTTTTATAGTTGGGTGTTTTTACAGATCAGCATGATGCTATGCGTGGGCAGGGGGCGTAGCATGCTTACCTTATGGTAAGCCCGTGGGTACCAGTTTCCCCTCTCCTAACCCATTCCCATCTCTATCCTTTTCCTATTTTTATTCGTACTTACTCCCTCCCCTAACCCATCCCAATCTCTATCCTTTTCCTATTCTTATTCGTACTTGTTCCCTCCCCTAACCCATTCCCTCTATCCTGTTCCTATTCTTATTCGTACTTCTCCCTCTCCTAACCCATCCCATCTCTATCCTTTTCCTATCCTTATTCGTATTTG
>QKYT01000347.1:10524-25376 GCA_003550305.1 Glomus cerebriforme | reverse complement strand
ATTACTTGTTACACATTGTGCGTTATACAACACTTTTTGACACATACCCACTAAGAATTATTGACAAATAAATCATAATGATAGGAATTATCTGCGTTGAAGTAGATCTTTTATCATAACTCGTCAAAATATCAAATTTTGTCAAAGTTCAAGAAATAATGATTCATATTTTGTACTATGCTCAAAAGGTATAAAAAGAGACAATTTTTCAAAAAAAAAATTTTTAAAAAAAAAATTAATGAACATAATCTCATAATTTGGCTATATTTATACATTTTCACCTGGATAACTGAAAGCAATTTTTCAACAAGCTAAAAGCTTTACAAATACACTGCACCAAACCAGAAATTCCAAAACCTGATCAAAAACTCAACTTATATTGGTGAAATATGTAGTACTTAATAATAAGCATATTGATTTGAAATAATGGAAGAAAAAAAATGAAATTAATGGATAATATGATGTGGTTGGATAAGGTTTCATAAAAAATTTTTTTTTCTTTGCTTAAATCGGATCAAGGCTTACAATCTTCGACTGTCATACAATCTCAACAACAATCAAAAGGATTTTTTAGTTCATGGGTNGGATTATCATCAGGAACGGAAAATAATACTCTTAATGACATACTTTCGTCATCAAATAGGAACCCTAAATTTTATTTAGGTAGATTCCATGTTATGAATCATTTAATTCCTCATCGATGTTTTATCTAGTATAAAAAAAATTAAAGAGGGAGAAAGGATTGGAAAAGATAAAGAGAAAGATCAACTAAATACTACAGTATATGATTCAGTATTAAAGAAAAGAGCAATACAGTTAATATAGGGAAAAATGAAGGGTAACAATGAGGAACATGCCAGGGGAATTATTATACAAGATATATCCTTTTCCCTTTATTCAATTATATTTTTGTTTATATATTTTTTTTTAGTCTTTTCATTATTCTTTTTATACTTTATTTTTCTTTTTTTTTCTTAATTTTTAATTTTATTTAGACAAACAAGGGATGGGTAATTCCTTTGTAAGATTTCTTTTTTTTTAGTTAAAAACGAGGGATGGGTGATTCCCTGTTATTCTTTTTTAGTTAAAACAAGGAGATGGGTGATTCTCCTTGCATTAGATTTCTTTTTTTTTTTCTTTTTTCATTTTTTAGTTAAACAAGGAGATGGGTGATTCTCTTTGTATTAGATTTCTTAACTTTTTTTTTATTTTATTTAGACAAACAAGATGATGAATACTATCTATTCTTTGGTCTATTCACTACAGATTTAATCAAATTCTTTATTAAGGTAAATATTATATTTATTTAGTTTTAAATGTATGAAATAATAAATTCATTACTATTTACTAACATTTTTTTATTATTATTATAGTTTGTGAGGAGTTTACAATGAGGCCATGCTGCTCATATTATAAACAGAATGGTCTCATTACAAACTTCTCATACAAATAAGATTATTTTCCTTTCAAATAGATTTTTGGCTTTATTTTTTTTTAGTTCCTTCATAATTCTTTTTACACTTTTATTTTTTTATTTTTTTAGAAAACAAGGGATGGGTGATTCCTTTGTAATAGACTTCTTTTTTTTTAGTTAAAAACAAGGGATGGGTGATTCCCTGTTATTAGACTTCTTTTTTTTTAATTAAAAACAAGGGATGGGTGATTCCCTGTTATTCTTTTTTAGTTAAAACAAGGAGATGGGTGATTCTCTTTGTATTAGATTTCTTAATTTTGTTTTATTTAGACAAACAAGAAGATAAATACTATCTATTCTTTGGTTAGCTTTAATCAAATTCTTTATTAAGGTAAATATTATATTTATTTAGTTTTAAATGTATGAAACAATAAATTTATTACTGTTTACTAATATTTTTTTATTATTATTATAGTTTATGAGGAGTTTGCAATGAGGCCATGCTGCTCATATTATAAACAGAATGGTCTTCTTTATGATTGTATATTACAAAAAAAAATATATCTGCTGTAGTCCAAACACCAAATCCGACTTGGGATATCGGATTGATCCAGTAATTGGGTTTAGTCGCTATAAAAAAAAAGACAGTTGCTCTCAAGTTAATAATTCTGAAACATCAAAAGTTAAATGAGGTAAAGCAATTCTATAATAAGTTTTGATTATAAATTTTAATATTAAAACTTAATTTTAAATTTTTGTACTTTCAGCTCAAAATATTTTGTAATTTGAAGTCCAATAAACTTTTCATTAATAAATACTATGGAGTCACTCAACATTCTATTACCAAAATTTTATGATAATTGTAAAATATTATAAGAATGGAGATCTTACACATTATGTAACCAATAATTTCTTTAATAATAATTGGAGGGATAAACTGTATATACTGTATACTATTATGTGGGGACCTATTGATATTCATAGTAATAATATTATTCACAAAGATTATCATAGTGGAAGTATTTTTATTAAATCAGAAATGAATGCAGTAACAGGTGTTTTTGGAATAAGCAAATCAGCAATAGATGATGATGATAACGAGATTTATGGAATTATTTCAGATATATATAGTTTTGGTATGGATATGCGGGAATTAATCACTGGTAGAAGACCTTTTTGGGACAAAATTCATGATACGAATCTTGTTATTGAAATATGTGATGGTCTTCGTCCTTCAATTGTTACAAATGCACCTGAAGGTTATATTGATTTAATGAAAGAATGTTGGCATTTGATCCAAATAAAAGGACCAACAGCCATCGAATTAAAATAAAATGATTCAGGATATTTATCATTAAGAGGATGATGGAACCAAAATTCTAAAGTCACCAGATATTGGGACTATAACGAATAATCCAGGTGCTATATATATAAAAGTAGATCATTGAGCGCAATGATAAAATCTGCAGAATCAACCAGAAGTTTAAAAATTCAAAGTAAGACTTATTATTTAAATAAATCTTTTTTTTAATTACTAATAAATTATTTCATGTTTTTTTAAGAAAGTTTGAAGATAATAAAATAATAAATTATTTAGATATAAACGTTAAAAAAATCAAATTAAATAAAAATAATGGTAAATCTATCTTTAATTTATTATTCTTAACATCATCACACTTTATATTTTTACTATATATAAATTATTTTTTAAATCGAATTTATCTTTAGATTATTTAACAAAAGAACTTGAATTTGATATTGATGATAATATTGATTCTAACAAATCTAACAATAATGGTAGATATAATGTTTTCATTCAATAATAATATAATTTTTAAAAACTAATTAGTTATACTAACAAAGAAATTAATTTTGATATTTAAATCCTCTTTGATGTGTTTATATTATAAAATCATACTTTATTTTTAGTTTTTATAGATTCTTTGATTATGAATAATTTTATTTATAATTTTTATTAATAAAGAATATATTAATAATACCTTACGTGTTATTTACCAGATATAAAATGAAATTATTGTCAAATGTGAATTTGCAGTTCGAAGGTAAAAATTGGAAAGTTAAGAATTTGCTGATGAAGTAGACAAGTTTTTTTTAACAGATTTAAATGATGAATTTAATATACTGTACATTACATATATGAAGTGATTTACAGAAGTAATTTATAAACTTTACAATTTTCATACTTATTAATGTTTTTAAGGATATATTATATTTATTTACCTAACTAAAAGAAATTTATTAAAGCTTATCCAATTATAATATGTTTATATTTGTCAAAAAATCTTGGAAATGTAAATCAAGTCTAATAAAAATCATTACAATCATATTTTGAAATATTAATAAATTCATATTTTCTAATCAAATGTATCACATCATTATATATTCCTATTCGATAGAATTGTAATAACATAGGATGTCTACCTTTCCAATTATCAAAGAATAATTTTAAGGAATCAAGTTTAGGTGTTGTATGATAATTATTAAATTTAAACTTAAATAAACTAATTGGTGAAGATTTAGTCAAAATTTCAAATAAATTATCCCAATTAAAAATATCATCCCTAGTATTTGAAATATGTAATCCATCTAAATATTGACAATTGATTAATAATTTTTCTAATTCTAAAATATTACAATTCATAAGCAATAGTTTAAGATATTTAAGATTTGGACAATTTTGATAAATAGTTTGAATAATTTTCTTATTACTAATCTCATCATAAAATGTATAATCAATATTGATTTCATCAAGATATCCACTTGTATTCTCAATTAAATTAATTAAAACTTCAATTGAAACAAATTTTGCTTTTAAATTTTGTAATAAAGGTAAAGATAAATTAGATAAATTCTTTAAACAATTTAATGGATCAAAATAATTACCATCCAATTCTAATACTTTTAAATTTACAAAACTTGAAAGAATTTTTGTAGTAAGTGGTTTAACTGTCTTAAAATATTGAATAGTATTTGCATGTTTAATCAATGAACCTTCAAGAATTTTACAAAATGACTTATCATGTGCTAAATAATTATCATAATACGTTAAAAAACGTACATTCAATAATTTTTCTTGAATTTCAATTAAATTAACAATTCTATAATTGTTATAATAATATCCAATAAGTAATACTAATTCTTTAATTGATTTGCATATTTCTATTAATCCATCCAAAATATTATCATTTATATTAGTATAAAAACTAAGGAATTCAATTTCTGAAAAACAGTGTTTGGCTTCAGGAATAAGATGTATCTGATAATTAAATTGTCTAGGTATATAAAGGTGCGTAAATTTATTTTTACTATTGATGAAAAGATTGAATATTTCATTTTGAATGATTGATATATCAGATTTTTCATGAAGAAAATTAGTTATCCTTTGAATTCCATTTAAATTTAAATGTCTACAAAAACTAATATAATTAAATAATGGTCTTTTTTGATATGGATTTTTCAAAATATTAGCAGTACATTGACTCTTTAAATTATTTTTCGATTCATCCGATAAATGTGAAATAATTACATTTAAGAGAAACTTTTCATTTTCCATTTCTAAGTATTTCCAAGGATTTCTCCATAAAATTGGAATAATTAATTCACACCAAGTTTTGTTGACTAAAAGACATGAATGAAGAGTCTCTTTATCATCTCGCACTTCTTCAAATATCAAATAAAGAACATCACTATTTATCTTGGACATTTTTTTTTTTTAAAAAAAAAACTTTGAAACTATAAAAGTTTTTAAAGAAATGATAAACAATACGTTATATTTATATCAATTGTTTGTACTATTGTTTATAGACGATCTCACGTGACCAAATTATCATACATATGGTAAGTCCCGTGAAGATTTTCACGAGTTTTTCATGTGAAAGTGCATGATGATTCGATTATGATTTTCATGCTTATTAATAAAAAAAGACATGATAAAGCGTTAAAAAGCATGGAGCACACAATGAATATACAATGACATATAGAAAAGGGCCACCCATAATGATATTAGGCGAAAATTATAAATTTTTTTTTGTGTCGCTCATAATATTTATTATATAATTCCCCATTCATACAAAAAAGAAATCATATGTTAATATTAAGAATTCAAAAAGTTTTAGTAATGTGATTGGAGCTTTAGCAATTTGTAGATTCTCAAACTAAACTACAGGTTTTAATGACGGTAAAACCGATCAGAAAATTGGAAGAAATTGATTACAACAAATTTGAGAATTTTATTAATCCAAATAAAATTCTCAGATATAAAGGAAGAGAATACGTTTAATACGTTGAATATGTTAAAATATGATCTTTTCTTTTTTAATTAAATTCTCATTTAATTTAATAAACAAAAATATGAAGTTAATATGAAGTTTATCTATTCCATCATTAAACTTTTAAAAATCTTTTCAACTAGAAATATAGAAAATAAAAATTTTTAAAAGTAGATGGTGACTTAATTTTATATGGATTGTTTAGATTTTAATATTATTTACTAATTAAAATTATATGAATTGGTTTGATTTACGATTTTCTATCTGTTTTTTTATGATATATTTATTACTTTATTAACTTGTTTTTGTTTCTCAATGATGAATTAATTAATATTCATAAGAAACCGTATTTTCATTTACTTCAATCTTAGATTCACTATAGATATTTATTAGAAGTTCACTTCGCTAAATATATATCTAAAGTGAATTAAAACACATTTTTTGAGTTGCAAATGGTTTTGACGTCCTCATCGTGCATCTTGGGTGTTTATGTTGATTGATACATATTAATATTGATAGCGAACAAACACCAACTTTTTATTTAAATAATAAAATAATCATGTAAATAATTTCAATTGGATAATTTAATATTAGATCGAAATGATTTACGATCCTTTAGCAATAATTTATACAATAAAAATTTTTTAACAAATTAAAATTAAAAATAAATAAAAATAATATTTTTTTATTGCCTACGTTTAAAATAAATTGAATTGAAAAATTATATTACTTTTTTTTTATATGATACGATATTAAATCTGTAATGATAAATGCTTCTAGTTCCTCTCTTAATAAATTTATTATATATATGTTGTGCATCCATAACCTTACACTATTGATATGAACCAAGCTCATAATGCTTTAAAAACATTTGGCTGACACTAGACATCATTTTAGATCAAACGACAAATATTTTGGTTGAATAAAAGTAATTATAGTGTATTTTAATTTACTGTTAGTGTATAATAAATTATCCATTTCAAATTCTTTGAAATATCATCAATATATTCATAAATTTCGGAAATTATATATTGTCATCACGGCGGATTTATGAAATATCCCAAAATTTATCTGTTAGTTCAATTGACTTCAAGTATATTTAAAAAAGCTCAAAAAATATATATAGAGTGTGTGATATTGATTAAGCTTTTTCATATACAAACAAAGATTTATTCGTTGAAAAAATCAAACATTTCTTTCCATTTATGGATTAATTCACAAAAGTGCATAAAATAAACATTAAAAAAATTCATTTGAAGAAACATGCATAGTCTTTTTATTATAATCGGTGTATTTTGAGATCATGAATATTTTTAAATCTCTTATTGTGCATAAAATATTTTCTATTTTATTGGTATAAATGTAAACATATTCACCGATCGAATGATCTAACGTGCAGTATTAATATGTCAAATAATGACGTGCCCTATTGGATAAATTGTTTAAACGCAAGATTTGGCGATTAAAAATTTTTTTTTGGGTTTATTTTTTGATTGCTTAATATAATAATAAATTCGGGTAATTAAACCAAATTTTATGATTGAATACCTCAATGTTTTATTATCTTGATTTATATTTTTTTTTTTAAAAAAAAAGGTTCTAGTTTTAATTAACAAATTAAAAAATAAGCATGACAATTATTTAATTAATAGTAAAAAAAATATCTACAGTTTCAAACATTTGAAGTTCTGCTAATTTATTTTGAGCACCTTCATACCCTTGTTCGGCGCTTTTTTCGTACCAGTAAATTGCTTGATTAATATCGTTTACAATACCATTTCCACTTTCATACATTAATGCAAGATTATATTGACCAAATTTATTCCCCAAATTTGCTGCCTTTTGATATAATTCAAATGCCTTTTGTTTATTAACATCAGTTCCACTTCCATTATCATAACAAATTCCTAAGTTATTTATTCCATTTGAATTTCCTAATTCTGCTGCCTTTTGATATAATTCAAATGCCTTTTTCAAATTAGTAACAGTTCCAATTCCTTTTTTATAACAAAATCCTAACCTATTTATAGCACTTGGATATTCTCCTTTTGCTGCTTTTTTAGATAATTCAAAAGCTTTATTAGGGTTTTTTTCAATTCCATTTCCATGAATACACAAATATGCAAGATCTAATTGTGCTAAAACATTATCTAATTCCGCTGCTTTTTGATAGAATTCAGATGCTTTTAGCTTATTAATACTAATTTCAATCCCATGATAATTAAAATATCCAAGTAAATAAATAGAATTTGAACTATTTTGATTATTTAAAAGCCAATTATATATTTCCTGTAAATTTATCTTATTATCATTAATATATTCAAAAATATGTTGTTTCCTTTCATTTTCTTCTTTTCCTTTATTCAGATCTTCAAAAATAAAATCAACTAATTTGTCAATCACAATACTTAAATCCTCTTCAAAAATATTTTCATGAATATTATGAATTGTAGGTTCCACTTCTTTTGTATTTTCTATTTTATAATATTCTGTCATTATATCTATTTTAGAAAGAATTGCTTTTAACTTTTCAACTACTTGATTCATAGCTGGTCTTTTAGATGGTTCATCATCCCAACATTCTAAACGAAATGCAAATTTCAAAGTTAAATAATAATAATAATAAATAAAATCAATGAATTCAAATATTATATTTACCAATGTAAAGATTAAAATAATCAGCAGGAGTATTTGAAATAACTGTTTCTCTGTAACCTTGTAAAATTTGCGAAACTAGATCATCATCAAGCGATTTATCTTTAAATGGAAGTTGGCCGCTTGATATCTCCCATAATAGCACTCCAATACTATAAACATCACTCTTTTTATTTAATGAATAAAGCTGCTTTAAATTGTTATGGTCATCTAACTTCTTTGGATCAATGTAAGGAACCATACCAAATAAATTTGACGATACTTCTTTGGCCTTTTTTGATAATTCAAAATCTGCCAATTTGATAGAATTTTGATGAACAAATATATTATCAGAGTGCTAATTATAAAATATATAAAGAAATATAAGTAAATCTTTAAATTACTAAAATTTCAAATAATTTAATAAAATTAATATATTACCAAATCACAATGTTCAACTCCTTTATCATGCAAATATAATACAGCACAAGCTAACTGATACGCTAGTTTATATTTATCTTTCCAAGTAAGTTTCATAAAGTTTTCTTTCAAATAGGTTCGAAGAGTATTACCATCAACGTACTCCGTTACTAATAAATATTCTTTCAATTGAATATTTTGACTTTCTAATAAAAAAAATATATTAATTTTATTGACCCGTCTTGTAATGTATTCGATAAATATATTTATTTAAAATAAGGCTTTAAAATATTTCATACCTTTGTATGTAATCCCATATAAACGAATAACACTGTTATGAAATTCAACTTCATGTTGAAGTTTGAGCTAAATTACAAATTAAATATTTAACTAATGTAAATTATATTTACTCAAAAAGAAAAAAACGAAGATTTGAACTTTTGTTATTACCTCATGTACAATTTCTTCGATTATGGTATCGTCAAAATTCAAAAAAGATCTTAATACTAAATAATTTTCCGATTCTTTCCAATTTGCACGATAAATATTTCCAAAAGTACCAATACCAATTTTTTCAATATTTTGAAAATATTTATATTCGTAATATTTTATATTCTTTTTAGAAGCAGCTTCTTCAATCCAATCATTTGAATTATTGACAGGTTGTATTTCAGTGTTATCGAACATTATGAAATGATTGTATTAAGGTAGAAAATAAAGTTTTCAATTTGAAAGAATTTTTCCTTATTTATATTGCAAGGTAGTACCGCAGATCAATTTTGTTTCTGTATTTCCGCAGTAAATCTTTGTCATCGTACCGCAGTTTCATTATTAATTAACGCTTTCACTTTTGTCATTTTCTGTGGTACAAAGTTATAGGTCACGTAGAATGGTTTTGAATTTTTGATGCTACAGTTAGGGAGGTTCATCGGAATTGCTGCGCCACAAGTTTTAAATCGATGATTGCGCCAAACTTCATATACAGCGAGCTGTGTCGAGATTAACAGGTGGCTGATTCTTATATTTAGTGCACTTTAATTGAAATCGAAAATCGAATTTTAGAATCGAAACTTGAGAACCGATTAATCGTGATTGGTCGATTCTAGAATCGATTCTAATTATGGGAATCGATTCCGTTTGATTTTACTGATTATTTATGTATTTTAGAAGTAACTTTTTCATCTAAAATTAATCCACTTCCATTTAAAGTGTTAATATTTGACCTTATAAATAATATTATGTGATTTTGTAATGTTACTATAGAAAAGCAAAAAATCTTAGTTTACGTGACTAAAAATTTATATAATTACTTAACTGACATGAATTATAATTTTGTGAAATCGCTGGCGATTAACTGTTTTTTTTATTTAAGAAAATTCAACCAAATTTTTTTACGAAACAAAATAAAAATAAATTCATACATGAAATTTTTTTTTTTTCAAATTTATTATGAAAAAAAAAATCCATCAAAATTTATAAGCTTTGTAAACGGTTTCATTACTTTCATATGTTTAAAGTTATAATTAAAAAATCAATTTAACGTAAAATTCAAATTGTTATATCGAATTCTGACTATATATTCTTGAAAATTGTTTAATATATATAATAACTTAAGCAGCTTAATCAATAAGAATAATAAAAATTCTTATTTATGATTATTGAGATTATATATATAATTGAAACTCTTATTGATTACGTAATAGATAAGATCTAGTGTCTTTTAAACATTACACTATGTTGTTAAAAGTGTTATATTACGTCAATAAGAATACATTCTGGAAAAAATTAATGACGACTTAAATGCGATAATTGTTGATGTCCAATCTAGCGATGATCACGGTTCGGTTCGCTTACGCGTTGAAAATGAACTGATGAACCGCGGTTCAGTGTTTCAATTCAATAGACGAAGCGAAACGATCTTATCTGTTTGAAACTTTATTATATCTTCAATGTTATTATTATTTATTTTTGATAGAAATATTTTTAACTAGTTAAAAATGCGTATATATTGTGCATCAGATGACTCATGCTGGCCAAGCCTTCTTAAGGCATTATAAAAATCAGCACAACTTGACGCAAATTAAACCTTAAAAATCAATCTTGCATGGCACAGTATTATGAGTAATGAATGAGAGAAATTAAGAAACTCGCATGTTGAATAAAATTTAATTTTAATAATTCCATGAATTCCTATCAAAATTTTTAATAGCATATTAATAATTACTTCAATTAAATTGGATTTATCCGATCAGTTATTCGCCGAAAATCATTTAAAAATTGTAACATGTCAGATATTAATATACTGTCTATTTAATTATGAAACTTTGAAAAAATAAAATCACACGTGAGTGTAATAAAAACCTAAATCGAATAAAATATAATTTTTATTTATTTATGAAGATAATCTGTCTCATTTGAAATGTTATAACATGAAAAAAAAAATAAATAAAAGTAAATAAAAACAAAGATCAATTTCTTCAAAAAAAAAAAAAAAATCTTTTAAAAAATGTATCAGGTCCATCAAGGCCAAACGACGGGTCCTTTTCTGAAGAAAACTTTTGGATCATATTTTTTTTTCAATTCTCTTAATTTTTGATAATGGTCACCCCATATACTTTTCATTCTCTCTTCATTATATCCTACATCATCCGGCATATCCATAAAGTTAACATATAAAGATTTATCACCATCAGTTTCAAGAATTCGTTGGACACTTTTGGACCAATCATAAACAGTTTTATCATCATGTTCATTTTTCCATCTTTGACCTATAACTACGTTATAAAATGGTTTACGAGGATAAAATGCTGTAGAATCGGGAGGTACTGAGGTAAACATTTCAGAACCAAATAAATCAAAGGTAATAAATGTTTGAGCGGTTGATGGATTCTCATTAGTAAATTTGACATAAGAATCATAGACCTCACGAAGGGTTGAGATGTTTAAATGAGAAATATGAGAATTAAGCAATGCTTTACGATCTCCATAGGTTGCGAAATCACTTGCTAACATATTTAATTTAGGATATGGCATACATTCTACTTTTTTCATTAAGGGTTCACCACATTCATAAATTACCGAAAATTTTTCTCGAAAAACTTGTTCTGATGGATCATTAGAAAATAACATTATTGCAATGACTGGCTAAAAAAAATATATTTTTATTAAAAAAAAAAAAAAATTAAAAAGATGGTCAATATCTTTATATTTAGCACACAAGTTATTAACATGATAAATACCTTTAATTCTGGGGGAAATCTAGCAAAGATAAAAGAAGCACCTCCGTCTGCTTCTCGACGATTCTTATTCCATACATTAAGAGCTTCAATGACTGAATCTAATTTTTCGGAAGGAAATACTACCACACCGGCAAAAACTTCTTTTTGTTCATACGCTTTAAAAATAAATTCATANAGAGCTTCAATGACTGAATCTAATTTTTCGGAAGGAAATACTACCACACCGGCAAAAACTTCTTTTTGTTCATACGCTTTAAAAATAAATTCATAAACAACACCAAAATTGGTTCCACATCCTCTAATTGCCCAAAATAAATCTTCGTTCTTGCTGGTTGATAAATCTCTAACTTCTCCATCCGCAGTAACTATTGTAGCACCCACCAAATTATCAATTGATAACCCGTATCTACCCGTCAAGTGACCAAACCCACCTCCTAATGTTAAACCACCGACTCCTGTATGATGAACAGTACCTCCTACAGTGGCTAACCCATATTTCCAAGCTTCGCTATCAAGTTCACCGATTAATGCACCACCTTGAACATAAATTAATTTTTTTTCAGCATCAACTCTTACTTTATTTAATTTTCTCAAATCCAATACTACTCCCCCTTCGGAACTTGAACTACCAGAAGTAGAATGACCACCACAACATACTGCGAAATCCAAATCATTCTTATTAGCGAAATTAATTGTTTTAACGATATCATCAACAGAAGCCGCTTGAACAACGATTCCCGCTTTTTTAATTGCATTATCAGCCCATCTTATTAAACTTTTTTCGTATCCTTCATCTCCTTCCATCAACACTTTAGTAACAGCGGCATCGAATGATTCCTTAAATTTTTGAACCTCGACAGGATCAAGATCATTGATTAATTTTTTTGATTGATAGCTCATAATTGAAAAGATTTATTTAATCGTGAGATTTTTGAAGAAAAAAAAAAATTTTCGAATTCTGAGACTATTTATTGTTTGATTTTTCATTGAATAATGACTTTTATTGTTCAATGAAATTCATTTGTATTATGAAAAGCTGCGGCTCGGATATAATTTATCCAAGGTTGTACAGAGAGATATATATCCGGTTACTTTGTGTAATTGTCGTGGGAAAATATTAAGTTTTCGTGCTTATATTATGGTCAAATTCTCTTGGATATATCATATGCAAAGCTTGTGATTATTCAGATTATATGAAAATAAAAATTTTACAAATCATTTGTGATCACGTGACAAAGTTACATGACGCATATCTATCAAAGGACATATAAAGATGCAATTTTTTACATTAATATTTACTCTGAAATAAAAAGACGACTTTTATATAAGATTTTTTTTGATTTTTTTTTCAAACAACTTATTGGAGTACGTTGCTACGCACCTGTGTATAATATACATATAACATTATAGAAACAAGATATTTATAAATTACTATCACACTTAAATAAAATATTGAAATAAGTTGAAACTTTCTCGAACAAGTACTTTAAAAAATTTTGATTTACAAGTTTATATTACTAATCATACTGTATGTTTATTTCTTGACAAAAAATTCTTTAACTCTTACATACTAAATAAAGCCGAATAAACTCATCCGTTTGGAATTGTTTTATTCATCCTGTGATTCTGAATTTGCGTCACTAGTATGCAGAAAAAAATTTGATGTATACATCTAATAACGTAGCAAATTATGCAAAGGGATGTTTTGATTTGAAAAGATTTTAAATAACAACAACTATAATTGAAAAAAATTATTAGCAAGAATTTGGAAAGGAAATAACTTTGTAAAATTTTATTTATTTGAATATAATTGTTGCATTTTTCAATATTGTTAATTTAATTACCTTAACGTATTAGATATTGCTACTACATTACTACATTAATTCTTAAATGGTTAATCAATAATTGATTTTTATAATATCTAACTAGATTAGGCTTATGTGCTACCGCTAGGATAATCTAAATTCCAATCAAAGTTCGTTAAAATGGTACTTAAATAAGTTTTTAACGTACCATCATCGGCATATTCCAAAACTAGCGAATAATTTTTAAAAGATTAATTGTCAATATTTAATTGGATTATTTATTAGAATTTATGAACGGAAATTTGATTGGAGTAATTGTTCGAAATATTAACTAAGTTATCACCGACTAGTTTGTTTAATTTTAAATTCTATTATCCTACAGCCAAATAGGATCATGCTTTTCTTACCGTGCTGATATTTTTTTATTAAGCTATAAATAAACTACAATTGCATAATTATTATTGATATTTTTGATTTATGCAAAATATCATGTACTAAATATCATATACATATTAATAGACAGTACTGTAGCTATAAATATATCATTTTTATAATAAAAAATTGCTATGATAAATTGATCTTTCCTTTAAGCTGAGAAATTAAACCGCAATTAAATAGCTCTTTAATGGCTTTTTAGTAGAATTTTGTTGAATAAATTGATCATCATAAAAAATAAATTAAAATTCAAAATCATTTTCTTTACTTTTGTAATTTTTGGCCTATTAAATTTGTGAAATAAGTCCCTTTTATTTTATTTTTTTTTTGTTTTCAGTTAGTATATTATAATTTGTAAATAGAAGAATTTTAGGTTTAAATTTTTTACAAAAATCTAATCAAATTTTGTTTTTTTTTGTTTTATTGAAATTTGATAAAAAATGTATAAAATAACAAAAATACTATAAAATTCATATGGTATATGAAAACTATATTTACTGTATATTATAAAAATATTTATTGTTAGTCAATATTTATTATTGAATATGCCCTTTTATATTCATGCATTAAAGAATCTTAAATTTGACGCTTTCATAAAATTTAAATGTTTTTAGAT
>QKYT01000346.1:57263-69132 GCA_003550305.1 Glomus cerebriforme | reverse complement strand
GCAATCAAAAATTGATAAATACTATAATACTGGATACCATACAATCAGTTTAATAATATTAAACAAATAGGTAAAATGTGATTTTGCTACACTATATTCAGCAATATGGAAAGATAATCCATTAGTTTATAATGGAAATAAAAGACTATACGAAAGGGATAAAAGGAATCATTGTCATAAAGTTGCTTTAAAATACTTACATAATTCACAAAATATTACAAATGAATTTTTAAACGAGGTAATAAATTATTTTTATAAATTAATTTAAATACTCTTAATGTATAGTAATCTTTTTTTTTTATATTTTAATAGATTAAAGTATATTCTATTAAGAGCACCTCCAATCCTCCAATACTGATAATATTCTCCAAATATATATGGAATATCTCAAAATCCAGATTCGAAAGATTATATTATGGTTTCTGAATATGCAGAAGGTGGAGATTTTTGTCGTTGGTTATAGTAATTATTATGAATTTAATTGGGAACATAAGATAGATTCATTATCATTTATTATTGGTGGTAAATGTTCTAATTCTGAAATAAGTTTATAGAAAGCCAATACAAAATTACCATTTAACATAGTACACTTAAAAAATAAGAAATATATAACTTTCTTTTTTGATTTAAAAATATATTGTGTCGGAACTTAGGAAAAAAATTTTTCTTTTCCTAAGTTCGTGTAATTTTACCATAACAATAAATTTACCATATTTGGTAGTTATGTTCGATGGTCTATACATCATACATTCATACGCAAAAATTTTTATTGGTAGGTTATGCTGATCACACATAAATAGTTTTACCGCATAAATTATTGTTATGCCGATCACATAAAATAGAACGTTCTTTTTTATTTATTTATTTTTGAATATTATTTCATCCCAGAACAATACTATGAATCAATATGAAAAGTGTGAAAAATGTGGTAAAGAATATACATATATGAATATAAAATGGTGTAGGCCATGTCAAATTGATAACTTTAAAAAAAAATTTATGAACTGGACCAGCGGAAATGGAAAAATTGATAATTTTATTCAAGAAATGCAGCTAAATTTTAATAAACCGTATGATATAGTATTTGAATGGATACCATACAATCATTTTAATGATATTAAAGAAATAGGCAACGATGGATTTGCTACAATATATTCAGCAATATGGAAAGATGGTCCATTAGTTTATAATTATAATAAAAAATTATATGAAAGGGGTGAAGAGAGTAATTATAAAGTTTCTTTAAAACATTTTCATAATTCACACAATATTACTGACGAATTTTTAAATAAGGTATAAATTATTTTATATTTAATTTAAATACTCTTATTATGAAAATAATTTTTTTTTTTTTATATTTTAATAGGTTAAAGCATTCTTCATTGACGATGATTATGATGATGGTGTTCTTCAAATATATGGAATAACTCAAAATCCAGATACAAAAGATTATATTATGATTCTTAATGATGGATATTGTGAAAAATGTGGTAAAGAATATATATATATGAATTATAAATGGTGTAAATCATGTCAAATTGATAATTTAAATAATAATTTTGCGAACTGGACCAGCAGAAATAAAAAAATTGATGATTTAATTCAAGAAATACAACTAAAAATTGATGATCCTTATGATATAATATTTGAATGGATACCATACAATCAACTTAATGATATTAATGAAATAAGTAAAGTCAGTTTTGCTACAGTATATTCAACAATATGGAAAGATGGTCCATTAGATTATAATAAAGATAAAAAATTATACAAAAGGGGTAAAAGGAGTCATTATAGAGTTTTTTTAAAATGTTTACATAATTCACAAAATATTACTGATGAATTTTTAAATGAGGTATAAACTTTTTTATAGATTAATTTAAATACTTTTAATATAATAATAATCTTTTTTATGTTTTGATAGGTTAAAGCATACCCTGTTAAGAAAAATTATGTTAATGATAATATTGTTCAAATACATGGAATAACCCAAAATCCAGATACAAGAAATTATATTATAGTTTTTAAAGATCAATATTGTGCCGAATGCATAATACATAAAACTATTTATTGTTTCAAAAAATGCCAAATTAATAGCTTAAAAATATTTACAAACTGGACTAATGGAAATGAAAAAATTAATGGTCTAATTCAAGAGATGCAACTAAAAATTGATTCCCATTATGATGCTGTATTCGAATGGGTACCATACAACCAGTTTAATGATATTAAAAAAATAGGTAAAGATGATTTTACTAAAGTATATTCAGCAACATGGAAGGATGGTCCATTAAATTATAATGAAAATGAATGGTTATATAAAAGGAAGAAGAGTAACTTTAAAATCGCTTTAAAATGCTTACATAATTCACAAAATATTACTGATAAATTTTTAAATGAGGTATAAATTATTTATAAATTAATTTAAATATTTTTATTGTATAATAATCTTTTTTTACATTGGTAGGTTAAAGCATATTCTATTAAAGTTACTGCTCATGCTGATAATATTCTTCAAATATATGGAATATCTCAAAATCCAGATACAAAAGATTATATTATGATTCTTAAAGATGGATATTGTAAAAAATGTGGTAAAATATATATGGACATAATAAGTGAATGGTGTAAATCATGTCAAATCGATAATTTAAAAAATAATTTTGCAAACTGGACCAGCGGAAATGAAGAAATTGATAGTTCAATTCAAGAAATGCAATTAAAAATTGATCATCCTGGTTATTTAGTATTTGAATGGATACCATACAATCAATTTAATGATATTAAAGAAATAAGCAAAGATGAATTTACAACAATATATTCAGCAATATGGGAGGATGGCTCATTGGTTTATAAATTTGATAAACATGTGTATGAAAGGAACCAGAATAGAAAAGTTTCCTTAAAATGGTTTCATAATTCACAAAATATCATCAATAAATTTATAAGTGAGGTATTAATTATTTTTATAAGTTTGTTCAATTTAAATACTTTTAATATTTAATATATAATATATTAATAATCTTTTTTTTTATGTTTTTACAGGTTAAAACATATTCTATTAATAATATTAATACTTTTAATAATGATACTGGTAATACTTTTCAAATATATGGAATAACTCAAAATTCTGATGCAAAAGATTATATTATGGTTTTGGAGGATGGATATTGTGAAAAGTGTGGTGGGCAATATACAGAAGTGTTTATGATGTTTGAGAAATGGTGTACACCATGTCAGATAAATAACTTAAAACAATTTACAAACTGGGCCAGTGGAAATGAAAAAATTGATAATTTGATTCAAGAATTGCAGCTAAAATTTAATAAACCGTATGATATAGTATTCGAATGGATACCATACAATCAGTTTATTGACATTAAAGAAATAGGTAAAGGTGGTTTTGCTACAGTATATTCAGCAATATGGAAGGATGGTCCATTAAATTATAATGAAAATGAAAGGTCATATAAAAGGAAAAAGAGTAATTATAAAATTGCTTTAAAATACTTACATAATTCGCAAAATATTACTGATAAATTTTTAAATGAGGTATAAATTCCTTTATTAATTAATTTAAATATTCTTATTACAATAATAATATTTTTTTTATATTTAATAGGTTAAAGCATACTCTATTAAAGGTACTGCCAATGCTGATAATATTCTTCAAATATATGGAATATCTCAAAATCCAGATACAAAAGATTATATTATTGTTATTGAATATGCAGAAGGTGGAGATTTTTATAGTTGGTTAACTAAAAATTATAGTGAAATGAGTTGGGGATATAAGATAGATTCATCATCATTTATTATTAGGGGTCTTAAAAACATCCATCAAAAACAGATGGTCCATCGTGATTTTCATACAGGAAATATATTAACAATTAAAAATTCACTTGGCTATAAAAATTCTATATGTATTTCAGATATGGGATTATGTGGAGAAGTCGGTAATATGGATAAAACAAAAATTTGTGGAATTATGCCTTATGTAGCTCCTGAAGTATTAATAGGAAAACCTTATACTCAAGCAGCGGATATATACAGTTTTGGTATGATTATGTATTTTATAGCAACTGGAAAACAACCTTTTTACAATTGTGCTCATGACAAAATTCTAGCATTAAAAATATGTAATAAAATCAGACCTGAAATAAACGAGCCAGAAGCACCAAAATGTTTCATTGATCTAATGAAAAAGTGTTGGGATTCAAATCCAAATAATAGACAAACGCTATTGAAGTAGAAAAATTGATTAAATTATTTCAGGACTCGTATAATAATTATAAGGATAAAAATAATGAAATTAAAAAACAATTTAAAAAAGCAGAAAAATATAGAAAAGCCAATCCTCAATTTATTAAAATTAGACCTCATTCGAAATCTTTTTATACATCTCGAATTCTTAATCCATTTACAAAAGATCTTCCAAAACATGATGATAACATTGACAACAATACGGCAGAATTTACTGATTTTACAAAGTAAGTATATGTTTTTTTTAATTAAAAAAAAAAATTTACTAAATTAAAATTTTTTTATAGATTATCTATTACAAATGAAAAAAATAACCAATCAGATGAATGATTTTAGTGAAAACAAAAATAATTTAAGATATTTTTCTAGTAATAATTTTTTGTTCAACACTGATCATAGAGTAATATGTAAATCCTTTTATTTTAATTAAATAAAGTCAGTTTGTAATTGAGCAGAAAATGATATAATAAATTCGATGATTTAATTATTATAATAAAATGCTGTCAGAACCTCATTTGCTTTGCAGTTGTTTACCGTTAATAACACATAATTATAATTAATTTGGTTCAAAAATTATTTGAAATATGTAATATAATTTCTATAAACATCGACTTAAAAGGCTTATGAACATCGAATTATCATAATACACATTCACATCAAATCAAAAAAAAAATAAAATAAAATAATTAACTTTTTCTTTTGAAACAATCCAAAATCCTTTATTGTTGTTTTTATTTTTTTCACTTTTATCAGACTTTCTACAAGTAAATAATTAATTCAAAATATTTATGATGAAATTTTAACTGTTTATAACATTCTCTAATCTTTATAAATCTCGAATAGATTTGTCAATATCATCATTACCATTAATCCAATTTTAGAAATTTCGTTCATATTCTATTAGAAGAAGAATAATTAAAATGGAAATGATACATTAGAAAAGAAATTGCGTAACAAAATTCGTGCAATTTTCAAATTACTGCGCCGAAATATTGAATAAAAGTTTTAAATATACTGTGTATAGCTTTAATTAAATATGTTTATTAATGCCATTTTAGTTTGAATTCTAAAGCGGTAAAATTCATTATTTATTAATGGCGACCATAAAACTAAATTGCTTAATAATTTTTGAAAAGAACAAAAGTTGATCATTGTGTAAAATTTGATCTACCTCATTACGAAACAACTATTCTTAATGGTTATAAAGTTTATACTATAGTGTATACAAAAATTGATAAATAATTATAATTTCCTGATTAATTAAAAATCATGAAATCTAATAGATTTTAGATAGAAATAAATAATATTTTAAACACAAAAAATAGATTATGTAGAATTTGTAGGATCATATGTGTGTTAATTTAGTACAATATTCCAGCAGGATACACGATAATAGCTTATTATAAGGGTAAGATCTAATTTTTTTTTTTGCTTTCTTTTTTTTATCCTGTTTTAATTTTTTTTGAAAACGTAACAGAAATTTGAATTTTTATATTTACTAAATAAAGAACTGTGCGAAATAATTTTAATGACATATTTTTGCTAAACAAATAAATGTAATGTCTATACAATATGATCATAGGGGATAAAGTCCCTGAAGAATTACTATTCTAGTTTTTTTTTAAAAAAGGTTTTATTAAAAATTATAGATTTTTGTTTCTTGAAACATTTTCTCAAATATAAGTAAACGCATCATAAAACACCAACTTAACAACTTATAAGTTCTCAAATAAAATAATTTTATAACGACAATAAAATCTATCCAAACGTATATAAAAATTGGAAGAAAATTGATTGCAATAAATTTAAAGAATTTATTCCTAATTGGTATTAAAAATTTGTATTACATATATTTATTGGAGAATTTTATTGAATTTTGAAATTCTCAGTATAGAGGAAGAAAATATATTTTGTACTTATTCAGAATATTATTTTTATTAAGTACATTCTGAGGCAGCAAGCTAAAAATACTTTATAAATTCCATGTAATTTTTGGTATCATGTCTATAGGATTTTTTTTCATCTATGTTGAACTCTGTCATTTATGCTAATTGTTTTCATCATCATATTACATTTAATATTATAGTAGTATGGAAAAATCGATTTAGCATAGCATGAATTATGCAGTAAAATTGTATTTATTAAAACAAGTAAACTATAAACATGGCGGGAAGCTTTAAACAGTTTGATCATTTAAAATAAAGTCTTAAAATTATTAGTAATTGATATTTATTTGATTCTAAAGGAATAAAAAATTTGAATGTTATTAAAAAGAAGAAACCAATATATGTTTCCATGATTGATCCACATAATAATACTAATCTCCTACTTTGAATAAAATAATTTGTAATTATTTTGATACAAAAATTTATTATCTCATCATTACGAAACTTTTGTTGATTACTGATCATACAATTTAAATTAACACCGTAACAAGCAATGATGATGAATAAATTTTCAACGAGTGCACCATACAATTTTTGCTTTAGTAATCGCAGACCAAAATAAATGTTATTGTCCAACTTTTAATATATACCGGTTTAAATTCAACAACTTATACGAGTTAATTTCATCATTTTAAAAAAATTATTTATTATATTTTAAAACTTGTTATGGACAATGCAAGATTTTTAACATAATAATATAACAAGTTAGTTACAAATATTCTAAGTTTATCAAATTGCAAAATTATTGGACAGCAACTATTTATGAGGAACCTGAAAAATGCTATTGATTTTACTTTTGTAAATAAAGAAGCATTGTTTTATCTCTTTATAAAAATGAAGATTTATATATGAGAGAAAATAAGCTTTGGAATCATATTATTCAAGGGGTAAAAAGCTCAAAATACGTAATTACTACAAGAAATTAACAATTGGACAACAAATGATTTTAAGATTTTAAAGAAAATTATTACAAGATTTTATACACCATATTAGATTTTATGAAATCTCATCTGAAGATTTTTCTAATGATTTAATGATTTACTGTATATCAGGATATTTCAGTACAATAATCTCAACATAAAAGAAAAGTAAATCTAATCTGATTAATTGTGAGCAAGCAGATTTGGCGTTTGGGCTACAACAGATATTTTTTTTAATATACATTATACAATCAAAAAGGTCATATTTCTAATATATTATGTGGCAAATTAAATTCCATATTTAGTTAATCAATTTCTCAATTAGACCTTTTTGATCATGCATAATTTATCAATCAGTTGCGAATTTTGAATACTAGGGAGAAATCATGAATCATTAACCAACTATAGAAATGTTTCATGTGAACAAATAGCAATGATCGGAATTTTGCGTAATGTAATTTATTATTGTATTATTGATAATTTTGACTCAATTTTATATTTTTAATATTTTTAATTATATAAATACCTCCAAAATTCCATATTAATTTTTTTAATTATCATATTAAATATATTAAAATATCCTTAGAGCTCGTTCACCTTATTTAAAAAATACATTATCAGCAAGATGGATTACTACCTAATTATTATTCAAAATTTATTTTCTCTCTATTCTTTTTAATAACTACTCCCAACAATTCCTTTAATAAACCTCTTATTATCTTCCTTATACTGTATATGAGGTCTTCCTCTATCAGGCAAGGAAACCAGTAATACCAGTCAGTTAGTTGAGTATCTTCTATCTGGCGGGTTTGGTATTTTTTTTTTTTGTAAATTCCTTTAAACTTCCTCTTCTCTTCCTTATACTGCATATAGAGGTCTTCTTCGTATCAGGCAAGGAAAGACCGGTCAGATCTGGCTGGTTTGGTTTAGACTAGAATTCCCTTTCCATTTCTTTATATACTTATTGACTACTTTATTTATGAGCTCATGTAATCAAACACCATCCATATTTGGAGAAAACGAAGATTTGATGATTAAAAGAGAAATTTGGGATTCATCTTATGGACATAAATAAAGCTTAATAACTCAGGCAGAAATAGATAATATTCTACAATTTCCACGAAGAAAATTAAGTCAGAAGAAGAGAATATCTAAAGATGGTATAATAAGGTGAATATAACGCAGAATTTTTTTTATCATCAACAAAATTAACTGGTAATGATGTGTAAGAAAGACACAAATAAAAGAGAGCACCAGAGAGAAAGAGGGTAAAAAAGAAATACCAAGAAGAAAAGAACATAAAACAATAATATTAACAAAACAAATAACATAATGGTGAATGGCAAATTACCGAAGAATTCACTGTAGAAGATGGATTGGATGAAGGATATTTCACCATTAGCAATGCTCTTTTACAACCAATATTGTAGAAATTTAAATGGAATGCTATGTGAATTGAAGAAGAAAGAAACCAAGGTGTTTGGGTTCCAGGGGGCAAGGCTGAAACTTAAGGAATTGATGGAAGGGTACCATCATACGGAAAGGCAGGCATAGCAAATATCAAAGTCTAAAGTGAATACAGGAAAATTGAATTATGAACAAAGGGAGAAATAATAATAAATCAAAGTAAACAAATATAGGAGTAAATTGATGTTAAACAATCACATGGTGTAAGATAAGTACAATATGGGTGTATGGGATAAAGGACAACAAAGAAATGGGTATAACAACAAAAAATCAGAATTTATCAATTAGAAATAAATATATGATAAATAAATACAAATAGTTATTATATTAATTTTTAGTTTATTATTTAGTAGAAGATATAATTTCAATAATTCAAATACAATGTTTCTTTATTTTTATTTTATAATTTATATAATTTTAATCAACTTATTATATTTCAAAAAAAATGAATAAATAATAAATAAAAACAATATTATTTAAAAACATGAATATAATACAAATACCTATACTTCTATGAATGTTATTTCGTACTTTGTATTCTTCAAAATTTTACAAATAAGTTTATTTTGACCATAAATCGAATTGAAAAATAATTGGTAGTATTGAATTTTTTAAAGAAATGAATCAGTTTGCAATATAATAATAATCTTAATCCATTTAACTAAAAAGGGAACAGGGTTTAGTTTTTAAGAATTAAATTACAATATTAAAATAATCTAATTATTTTAATAATACTTTAATATATCAAACATAAGCATGACTGGTAGTGACTCAGCTTCCTCTGATATGCCTTATTTATCATTTAAATAAATGTAATGGGCTATCAATTAGCAAGTTTAGTTAGTATATATTAATTAAAGTTCAATAATTAGAAAAAATCTTAATTCTTGAAATATAGTGATTAAAATTTAATTTTATTGTTTATGAATGAAAAGTTACATGTTAATAATTATTAAAATAATTTAAGTGACCAATAGCCATACAATAATGCTGATAATGTGATGATCGGCATTAGTAGCATTAATTCCTATTGGTTACCGCTTTATTCCTAATGACCGAACAATATAAGACTTATTTGGATAGGTCTTCGACTGATATTGAAACGCCCCTATCCAATAACTATTGAATATAATTTATATTACAAAAGAAATTGAAACTTTTATTGTGATATACTATAATTTTATGTAACTTATTTCAAATATAGCAATAATGTATAAAAATTATAATTTTTGAATAATTTCATTGATTAATTGTAAAAAAAATTCGGGTTTCTTTCTGTGTAAATGAGGTTGATAAATTTAAAAAATTAATTCTATTTCAAAAAGAAATAAATTTAAAATGCATCATATCACTGTTATATGATAGTTATCACTTATTAATTATTACTTATCTAAACTTGTAATCAATCCATTTATTATAATAACTTTTTTTTCAGTCTCCCAATAAATTAAATATGAAAATTATTTTCTATAATAATTATTTAGTATATTAAACTTGATAAATGTATTTGCAATAATAAATTATGATGAATAATCTTTATTTATTACATGAAATTTTCATAAAATTTATGTATAAAGTTCGTTATTTACAATAAAATTTTTATAAAAAAATTTCTGTAATTCTTACAAATTAAATTTTTTTTTTAGAGTGTTGGGCATGACGGAAGATCATGAGTCAAAGAAAAAAAAACAAAAATCCTGATTATTGTATCAACAAATCTTTGAAAGTTATGAACTTTTGGTCTTAAATTGTTCAATATACTATTATCAAAAATATTGTTGTGTTGACACAAATTTATAATATGATGTTGTGTATATTAATTGAAAAGATGTATTTGTAAAAATTTATTATTAAAAGTCAAAAATTGACACGTACAGTACATTCACTTGACCAAGTATTGTTTTAACTTTTTTTTTCTAAAAAAGAAAAACTTGTCTGGATAAAAAAAAAATGTTTAAATTTTTATATTGTATGATAATAAAAATTGAATTTATAATGATTTTATTACCAAAAATCGTTCAGGAAATTTAAACAAAGAAAAGTTGATTAACTGAACTTCTGTGACTATACAAAATTGGTTCGTAAAAAATAAATAGATTTGTTTTCCGTGATTAATGTGATTAAAATACGAATGAGTAATAAGTTAAAAAGTTACTGTATGTCGAAGGTGGATTAACAATTAGAAAATTTGCAAGTGTTTATTGTGAAAGAGTTGGTGAAACTTGAATATGCCATGTGTCAGTCCCTAAGAGGTTTTTTTTTTAATATTGATAATAATGGGTATGTTAGTTGAAAGTTAATTTCAAAATTCTCATATTTATCACTATTCAATTGGCTAATTTTATTTTAGCAATAAATATATGAATACTTTGCACAGTTGCAGTTTGTACAACCAAAAAAATATTTTGTTTTTTACTGATTTCTCCGAGAATTCCATGAAAATTTGGGTAAATTAGTAAAATCCTCAATGTTTTTTTTTCATTAATCCAAAACGATTTAACATCCCGATGAATTATTAGGTAATTGTATTATTTACATCATTTAATTTCATAATTTAGTTGTTCTGAAAGTCAGTGATGTATTAATTAAACTTTAGAATGTTGGTAGCTTTCTGAAATAATATAAATATGATCATTAATTAACTATCCCTTTCTTGCAAATGTTTAAACATTCTTTTAACTTCAAATCCTCCAATCTTCAATTTTGCGTCATTCTGNAAATTCTTATTGATCGAAGAACTTGATTTATCAGGAATATTGTTGTGTAAATTGTGTATTGTATAAATTTGTTTTTTTTTAAAAACAATCGATAAATTGACTTTATTTCTCATGTTTATTAATTAGTTGACATTATTCTCATGTCTACTAGTTAATCGATTTACCTTTAAGTAATTAAATGTATTTCTTATCGCCTTCAACTTTCAATTACGATAATTAAATCCAACTAGAAAACCAATGATTAAATTTATTCAAAGTAAAATGTGTTTATTTTGTTTGATTTTAATAATTCTATTAAATTTTGAAGATGATGCAGAATTTTAATTTTTATAACTAGCTAAATAAAGTAAAAGTTGGTGTTTGTTNGCTATTAATATTAATAAGTATTAATTAATATTAACACCCAAGTTGCACGACGAGGANGTCAANACCATTCGCAACTCAAAAAATGTTTAAACTCACTTTAGATATTTAGATATCTACAGTGAATTGATTCATGAGAAACCAGATTTTAATTTACTGCAGGTCAATTTTAAAAAAGACACATCTCATCATT
>QKYT01000345.1:99503-121571 GCA_003550305.1 Glomus cerebriforme | reverse complement strand
TATGAAAAACTGGGTGTATGTATAATAACAAAAATAACAAGGAATAGATATATATGATAAATGAATGCATTCTGGAACAAATAGTTATTATTTTGAAAAATATATAGTGTTAATTTTGGTTTATTAGATAATTTCAATATTCGATACTGAGTTTTACAATTTTCAAAGAAATTTTTTTTTTTTTTTGACTTTAAATATAACATTTAATTTTATTTTACTATATAATTTTAATATGTAATTTTTTACCAATTTATTTAACTTCCATAATTAATGAAATAAAAAAAATAATTAAATTAAATTAATAGTTGCCATGAAGATGTCGCCATTCTTGATTTCTTCAGAAATATTGTGGTCATCGTGATTTAATTCCGGCTGCGGCCTATAATGTAAACTAAGTAGAAAAAATAAATAATATAAATAATAAAAAATAATAATCATTCGGACTTGGATTAATCGCTAAAGTCTCAAGGAATAGATCTAAAAATAATTATAAAAATTATAGATTACGGCTTTGAGATACCATAAAAAAGAAAATCATAACCGGAGCTGATGTCCAAACTGGATAATAAAAGACTACTTTGATTAATGATGTTAAAATTGATATAATTAAAATATTGATAAAGATACTGAATTTTGAAGAAACCTGGTTTTGATTTTGATTTTGATATACTGTATCAAATAACTATTTTTAAAAAATTCATGAAAATATAGTTATACACTAATCGCCCACATAAGCAATCTATATTTGTATTTACATCTGAAGTTGATCGCAATTTCACTTAATGCCCTCAAAGAAAAAAATTATAAATATATTTATTGCAACTTTGTGTTTATTAAATATAGATCCGCTATATTAAAAATCATGATTTCACCTCTTTCACGTTTCTAATATTTAAATTTATACGAGAAATTTTCTATCAGACTTAGAACAAAGCAGCAAAAAAAAGACTAAAGCACCAAATACATATACTTTTCCTAATTAAATAGTAAAAGAAAGAATAATAGAACGTCAATAGAAAAATATAAATAATTCTGATAATCAAAATACAGTAAATAAAGCAATAGAGCTTGACCAGGTTTACTTAAATCAAGCGATTAAACAATCCTAGCGATTTATGATGAAAAATCTTGTTAAAAGTTAATAGAAAAAGATTTTGTTTCAGATTTTATGGGAAACGAAATAAAATTAAGTTAAAATTAAATATTTGATGTCAAAATCTTACCACTATCTTCGTTTATAAATTTTATAAATTTTGTCGACAAGTGATCAAAAATTAATAATTTGATCGGCACTCGCCAAGCCATTTGTTTAGTATGTAGTAATTCGTAATGATTTTTTTATTAATTATAGTAAATAAATGTTTTTTTGCAATTATTAATATTCATTTGATTATTTAAAAATTAAATTTAAAATTTTCAGTCTATTTAAATGTTTTTATCTTATCTAAACAAATTATTAATTTTACTAACTGTCTAAATATTGTCTATTGTTTTAGCAATCCCCAAAGCAATCCAACCAGCCAGTTAGGAGATACTCAACTATCTGACTGGCTTTCCTTGTCTGATATGAGGAAGACCTCATATACAGTATAAGGAAGTTAAGAGGGAGTTTTAAGGAATAAAAAAGAAAATAAACCAGCACAGTTAGGAGATATTCAACTAACTGGCTGGAGTTTCCTTGCCTGATATGAGGAAGACTTCGATATTCAGTATAAGGAAGCTAAGAGAAAGTAGAGGAAGTAGAAGAAGTAGAGGAGGAAGTTTAAAGGGATAGCTTTTAAAAGAATAAATAAAGGGTGATATAATTAGAGACATAGTACATAATTGAAAATATGAACTACAATATGGAATATTAAAAAAAAGGTAGTATTTATATAATAAGAATGCAAGAATGAGTAATAATGATATTTATGTGTCAATTGTGTCATGCATAATTAAAAGATGATCATCTATTACATGATTTTTTGGTAAAAAATATTTTAAGGGGTTAATTTGCAATTATTTTCAGTCGTACGATCTGTATTTGACTAGCTAACAGCTGATGATTATCATAAATCATATTAAATATTCATATGGGCGTGCTTTAATTTAATTTAACATGTACAAGATTACAAATGATGTTGGATCAGTGAATACGCATAAATGTGGCTTTGTGAAACATTTTTTATTTCTTAATCGTAATTAATTTTATTTGGAAATTAATTAAGTACCCGATATTTATAAAATATCTGTAAGATAGATCAGTTTTTGACCAGTGTTATGTGTTTCAAAGGATGGTAAAAGTCTGATTTTGGTGGATCAATTAATTTAAAATAAGTATTTGTTTTATAAAATTTGGTTTGTTCTTTTTGTTTTCTTTAAGGTAAAAAAAAATATATTATATATTACTCGCGAAAAGGATAATTTTTGAGCGATTTGTACCACATAAACACAGTGATGAATAAATATGCAGCGTGACATGTTCAACCTACTTATCACATAGTATAGTTCCCAAATGAAATTCAAGAATTTGATGTTATATATAGTATCTATAAAAATCGACTTTGTTAATGTTATATATAAAATAGTTTTTTTAAAAAAAATGAAAGTCCAGTTTAAATGGTTAACATTATTTCTTTCATTTTATTTAATTTTTTTTATTCCAATTTTTTTTTATCCTACCGGAGCGTAGTGGCGTATTGTAGGACTATTAATGACCAGGCTCGGTGACACGAAAATGTCCGTCTGCGTGATGCGGCGTGATTGGTTGTATTTGGACTCGAACAGTTTATAGAATTAATTATTATTATGAATATTTTTTATAATAAATTATTAGTTTTAATAATAAAGTTTATAAGTCGTTATTCACTTCACTGGTACCTAAAGTATCATGTGTAGAGCCTGCCTTTGGCAGGCATCATTGATGTTTAAATTTATTCTGGTTAGATTAGAGTTATAATCGTAAAATCATGTTAGAGTAAGGGACTAGGATTAGAAGGATTAGGATTTAAAGGGTTAGAGTATTTGTTTCTCATGTGTGGTTGCAAGTGTTGATATATTAATCACTCTGGACTTAACAACGGTTCCTGGAAACGTTCCCTACCTAGTTTATCCTTTCTTTTTCACTTTAGCATATTGGCCTACTATAGTTTCTAATTAAAGGGAAATATTTTTTTTTTTTGGTTTGATTTTCTTTGTTTGTTTATTATGTGATCGATATTATGCGTGGGTTGGAACATAGTATGCTTACATCTTATAAGCCCAAGGGTATCCTGCACAATTGCAGAATTGGCGGGTTTTAATTGAATAAGTGGAGCATAGTATTATGACGTGGTAGGAAGCATAATATGCTTATTTAGTTTGCGTAAGCTTGTGGGTACCAGTTCATGATGACCTACTTAAATATAATAAAATTTTGAAATCATGTGAACAGCCATAGTTTTATTCTTTAATTTGGGATGATAAATTTTACACTAAAGTGAAAGTAACAGACGTGAAAATACTTTCTAATCAATTTTCTTTACTTTTCATATTCTTCTAAATAAACTTTGATAATATCTTAATAATAAGACCACTGCTAATATCTTTAACCAACATTTTTTTTTAATTTAGGGTTTAATATAAAAGTATCAAAAGTTTAGATTATAATATTTATTCAAATCGATTATAATTCTTCTATAAAATTTTAAGAAAATGATTGGTAATTTATTCTAGAGTTTTTTTAAAAAAAAAGTGAGCCCTAAAGAAGTAAGAAAATTTGAAAATTTTTTTTATACTTAATTACGAAAAATTAAAAAGATATTTTTTTTTTAAAGTGATTATTACTATTAGATCTATCAGTTTGATATAATTTTTATAATTTCAAAGTCATTTACATAAAATGATAAAATAAAGTTCTTGCAAATTTGTTAAAATATTAATAAATGATGATAAAACATCTCGTAAATGTAAACTTGTTAATGTATTTGAATGTTCTAATTACAAAGGTACTCTATAATAGCTACATAACTAAGTTTTATATCATCATCATTATTTACAATTGAAAATTGTTTTTGAATTATTTTGTGAATAAATCAAATTTTCTATTCCAAATGAAAAATAATCTTGAAAACTTATATTTAATGATTGAATATTATGACATATTTGAGATAATTGATAAAGAATTTTAGAATGAACAATTGAATTTAAAGTTAATTCTGAGTTCCAGGAAAATTAGCTAAATCTACATTATTTAGAGAATTTATTACTCTACTCGTAAAAGAATTTCTATAATAAATCATTGATAATCTAATTTTTTTTATTACGTAAAAAGTCTTTTGATTGCTTAGGAAGACAACTAATTAAAGTATCAAGAATGGTAAACTCTCTGTAATCCAAATGTTCTTCCATAAAACTCTCACAGAAACTTCACACCAAATAAAATTAACCAATAAGCATGAATGTAAACTGTATTTGTCTTCCTTTAAACACCCAAAATTTCATTAAGACAATCAACAGGAAGCTGACAAACCATTTTCGTAAATTTATTTTGGTTTTTAAAAATAAATATAAGTCGGTTTTAAGTTCGTTCCCTTTTTGTTGTGTTGCCGATCAATTGATTGTAAAACTCGGTAACGGTGACATATAATTAAAGAATGATCTATTACTATTCATCACCGAATTATTCGAAACTTAAAATACACGACTGATAACATGATACTTGCTAACTAGCATGATGCGGAGCATTGAAAAAGGCATTATGCAAATTATACAATCTTCATATCCCTCTAAATGGGTTCGACATGAGATATTACAACCAATAAATTAAAAATACTCGTAATTACATCTTGATAAGAACGATTACACAAATACTATTAAAAGTCGCCAAAATTTACTACTACGCTAAATTTGAATACTTTTAGGTTTTTGGGCATGATTATCATTTATTATAGACTAGTTCATATGCATTCAACAATTTCAATAATTAAAAAAGCATTTTGAATAGGAATATTTCAAAGATTGCTAGAATTAAAAAAAATTCGAGTCGTTAAGAAATAAAATATAAATATTCATATAATACAAATTTGATATGAAAAGTACTTCTACCCATACTAATTTTGCAGAAGGGAATACGTGAAGAAAATATCAGTTTAGGTATGAAATAAAATAACCAATTTTTATATTTTCTTTATCATATGATTGCAATGAACGTGTTACTTTGCCACCCTATGATGTGTAACTATATAAAAAAAAATATGTCCGAATATTTCCGGCTTCTCCGCTACATGATCGGCAAAATCCAAGCCGTAAGGGCCGGGAGCTTTTCCGTCAGGCAATTATTTGGCCATTTTAAAATGAAGTATAATTTTTTTTCGATTAAAATTACGTGATACAACAATTCCCTAATCACCTTTGTTCATATACAGTATTATCATCACGAATACTTCTTGTCCTTCTAATAAATATAAACCTTTACGTGATATTAGAGTTCTTATTTGACTTCAAAATCTCCATTTAATATATACGTGTGATATTGGAGTTCTTATTAATCTCCATCTAATATTTAATTGCCATAATACCGTATTATTCAAATGATTGATTGTAATCTATAATTTTAAAATAATCCAAATCCTATTAATATTAATCTTTCATGATTATTTAGTTATTTCTTTCCTTCCCTTTACTACTTCTCTTTTGCTTATCAGACCGAATTTGATTACATCTTTTTAGTTGATAATGACGTTTATAAAATTGCCTGTAATTTTCCGGAGCAAGAGATTGTTTTATAAAATCTTTCAAAATTTAATCGTGTTTCAAAAGTTTATTCTGAACTTTTTATGCTGAAAGTGAATTGTTGTTAAATATTTGAGAATTGAGTTATAAAGATTTGAAAGTCGCTTTTATTTAATTGAAACCATTATCATTTAAGATTGTCATAGGTTTTGATTCTTCAGAAATTTATGCTGTTGATATACAACGTCTGAAATTAAGGAAAATATAGTGTTGTTAGAACATATAAATAAAAAAATTTACTCATGCACTTGATGCATCATATATAATTTAAACCCTATTGGCAGAAATACGTAGCTATATTATTAATTTCTTAACGCCGGCCAAGTGTACATAATTCCGGTACCATCACGTGTAAGGGTGCCGTAGTCGAGCTGCGCACTTGTATGCTACTTTCTTTCAGCAGTTTACATAAATTTTATAATTTTCTTAGTCAGATTTCCATCATTAACCTCATTTCCAAATTCCAAATTCCATGAAAATACGGTACTATAAATAAAATTATTTAATTAACAAAGGGTGCATAAAGAATTTTTTATTATTTTTATTATTCAAATATTCTCTGCATGTCTGCTTCCATTACACAATAATGATATTCACATAAAATAACATTTTTGGAAAGTTTCCGTAATAAAGGGATATAAATCTAATATTTGTCAACTACTTGTTTTGGAAAGACAAAAAAAAAAAAAATTTTATTAGGTTTATATTCATCCTTATATTTAATAAATGCAGATAATAATTTTAATAAATATATTTTAATATAATACAAGTAAAAAAAATTCTATCCTTTGTTTTATAATTAATATACGTAATGATACGCGTTGAAAATAAGGATGACATACAAATTATTGTATCATAACATCGGATTAAATTAACCCTTCGGTTGATCAAAATGATTTTCCTTTTTAATGATTTTTGTTCATTTAAAAATCCTAAAAATAAATAAATAAAAAATCCCCTTAATGTTACGCATCTACTCCGCATTAAGTGGTCACACAAATAAGGAGCTTATTTATAAAAAAAAATTATAAATAACCCTTGAACTTTTGTATTTGAACAAATGTTTGTTCTCTTTTTAAAGATTATATTATTTTTTTAACGAAAGCAATTTATTTTTATATGTTTATGAATTTTTTGTATGAAAAATATATTTGATTTCTGGGACCGAAATTCATCATTTTGGTTAACTTTATACTATTGAAAATTACTTTTAATTCTGGAATTTAAATTTTCAAAAAAAAAAAAGTACCTTAATTTAATAAATAATCAAAAATTAAAATAATAATAATAATAATAATAAAATTAGAATCGACTTTGAAAAATATTAACGATAAGATCCAACGTGAATTGAACGAAGAATTCCTTTTTTTTTTTATCCTTCGTTCTATTTGATAATCTTTGACTACAACAAAGGACCTTTATTATTTGTTGTAAGACAAAGACAACTTTATTCAAGATGTCTGTCATAAGCGGAGGTTCCGATTATGATCGAATTCCACTCGGCAGTCCATCATCGGTTTCATCATTTCCGATAAATCAGGATTATATAGGAACTCAGTCGGTCATGTCTTCTTCAATTACAGCAGCAAATAGTATTTTACCACCTGAACAAGCAAACATTAATTTTAAACCTACTACTACAGCAGTAACAAAAATATCAAAATTAAAATTACATGTTTTATTAGATTCTACTATATATACGGCTGGTGGTATATTAACTGGAAGATTGGTATTGACAAGTGCTTCCGCTCGTTCATTAAAATTGGGAGAAATTTCTGTAGAATTAACCGCTTATGAAGAATTAACTGTTAAAGAATATACTGCTTCACAATCTTTTTTATCTTCTAGGTTAGTTTTTCAAAGTGAAAATTTACCACCTTCTAATGCTGTACATGGTCCAAAGGAAAATGGTTATTGGATGGCTAAAAAAGGAAAAACTACTTTTCCTTTTGCTTTTAAAATTCCTATTGATGCACCAAGTTCTGTTAATTATGGGAATTTGGCATTCCTAAAATATGTTGTAACTGGGTAAGTAAATTAAACGAATAATTATATTAAAAAAAAAAGAAAAATAGATTAATGAATTACTAATGATTTATTGTTATTTTATAGAGTTGTTCAATTTATGAATAATAATAAAGTGGATACACTCTTTAGATCAAAAGAGGCTTTTGTCGTTGAAGCTTGGGATGGACAAAATCCAATTTATAAACAACCTGTAGATGGAATTAATATGAAACAATTATGGATGGGTGGATCAGGTGCTGTAACGCTAGAAGGAACATTAACAGAGACATTATTTCAAAGTGGTGGAAATGTTAGTGTGCAAGTCAGAGTAAAAAATGAAACTAAAAGAAGGGTAAATTATAATTAAAAAATTTAAAAGTTAATTTTTTTTATTTAATTATTTTTAATCCTTGTTTTTTTTTAAAAAAAAAAAAAAATTTTTTAGGTTCAGGGAATAAAGGTGGCTATTACACACAAACTTTTAATTCTAGCTAATAAACATAAGAAAGAAATTGATGATGTTAAAGTTGTTGGAGATACTGTTGCTGAAGAATGGTTTAAAAATAAAGATTATTTATTTGATTGTGGAGAGGATCGTTCAACAACTGTTCATATTAATGTTCCCGTAAGTGTAATTTTTTTCTTTTTTTTTCGAACCAAGAAATTTTAAAATTTAATTAATTTTTTCTTTATTATTTATTTAGAAAAATGTAAAAACAATAAGAAATACTGCATTATTTGAAGTTGTGTGTTATATTGTAATCTCCTTATACTTAGGCCCTTTCACGTACGTAATAACTAAAAAAAAAAGATTTCAAAAGAATAATTTCATTAATCAAAAAAAAATTTTTTTTTTATATTTTATAGTAAGGATCTCACAATTCATCTTCCTGTTTACATTGCACATTCCGCATCTTTACAACCGGCTCCTATAGCTGATGCAGATTTAAATGTATTTCCAAATCATTATAATATGATGGATGAAAATGCGGAATTTTTTGTTGAAGATACGAGAAAAGATGATGATGATGTTTTAGGTTTAGTCTCAACACCAGTAAACATTCCGTCAAAGAAAGGTGATAGAGTACTTCCTTGGTCAAATACAGATGATGATGGTCGTGGACATTATTCACCCGCAAAAGGTTCAGCTGGTTCATATATGTTTGGTTCAGCAAGTCCAAAAAAACTCGGATCTTTTGCATCAACTTTGCTTGGAAGACCAAAACAAATGTCACCACCAAATCCATCAAAACTTATTGCAAAATCACCACCATTAGCTCCTGCATCACCTTATGCATATATTCCAGCTATTGAACGTGTAAGATACCTTTCTTTTACAACACAAGAACAAGGAGCTATACAAAAACGTCCTTTCGCCGCAACCCCATCAAAATTGGGAGGATTTGGTAAACATAATGGATCACAACAAATATCACCACCTGTTTCAGAATATGAATTTATCAATACACCACCTGAACCATCAAATAATATTCAAACATGGCTTGATAAACAACAAAGCGATAATCAATCTGAAAGATCAAGTCCACCTTTATCAGAAGGAGGTGAACCTGTTGCTACACCTGGTGGAAAATCTCCTTGGGCGCATATTAATCTTACACAAGAAATTGCAAATAGTTCATCTAATGTACAAGATCAAATACAAAATTCTGATTTTTCATCAAATACATTCAAACGAAATGATAATTTAGTATCTTCACCTTCAGGTCCTTCAGGATTAACATTATTAATGAGACAAAAAGCACAAATGCCTAGAATTCAAGATAATTTGTTTGAAGAAACAAAATCTACAACAAGCAATAATACGTATGATGTGTATGATAATGTACCTAAAGGTCGTCCTTTACCTATACCAAAACCTAAAGTACCTGAGATCAATGATGAGAAAAAGTCAGATTTACTTCAAACTTCTAATAATTCTAATAATATTAATGGTGCGATTTCTGGTGGAGGAAATTTATCTTCATTATTTAGATGGGGTACTTCTTGGATTGGATATGGAAATAGTGAATCTAACAATCAACTTCAAAATTCTTCTGATTTAAATGAGAAAACTCAACAAAGTACTGAAGAAAATACATCCAACGAAATTCCAAAAAATAGACCGCGTAGGCAACTTCCACCACCACCAACAGCTACAACGAATAATATTACTGATAATAAATCGGTCATATCTACGCAAGATGAAAACCAAGTTCCTAAAACAAGACTTCGTCGTAGTCTTCCTGCACCTCCAAGTTCTGTTGCACAGAAACTAGTAACACCCAGTAATCCAATAATAGAGAGAGAGGAAAACACAATTAATAATATTTCAAACTCTCCACCTCGTGATAATGTTATCAAACCACTGAATATTGAACCACCATCACATGATAATGATATCAAACCATTAAACATTGAACAAGTAAATAAAGTTACTCCTGTAACAATTGAACAACAACCACCGCCGAAAGTTACATCACCTGAAAAATTGAGTCCGCCGAAACGTTCATTTCTTGCTGGCATACCAATAATAACTAAAGCATCGATTTTCGCTGCTTTAGGACAAAAACCTTTGGGAGTATCTTCACAACCACCTACTGCTCCAGTAGTACTTCCTAAGAAAACTCCGGTAGCCCTAAGTACAAGCCCACCAAAACAAAAAGAATTTAATGTTCAACGTAAACCAGTGGAACTTAATTCCCTTATAAAAAATGACCTCAAAATGATTAAAAATGAGTTAAAAACAATGGAGAACCTAAACGAAGCTGAAAATAATATTCTTAATATTCAAGATGTTCCTTCACAAGCATTGGATAATTCAAATGAAGTTGAAACCAATATTCAAAATGTTCCTTCACCAATTACTAATAAAGTAACTTCACCTACAAAACCTATTAAGCTTGCTATTCCACCAGCTGTACCAAAAAAATCTATACCCACTCCCTCGAAATCCGATCAAGTTACATCATCGATTCCTATTGATAACAAATCTAATAAGAATGACACGAGTATGATACCTAGTTCTCCGATTGACCCTACAAAAGTACTAGCGTCTCCGACAACTTATGTGAATACTACAATTGCTAAACCAGTTGTAGCATTAGATGAAAAAATCAATCTCGAAGAAAGACTTTTAATCAATAATAGAAAAACGAAAAAAGACAATGAAAATGAGGGAGAAGAAGGTAGATTAACGGCAAAGATAACAGAACCACCAAAACCTATATTATCGCCTAGATTAAAAGAATATATTAATAATTATAATAAAGCTACTACAGGTGTAGATAAAAATTAAACCAATTTATTTACTTTGGATTGTTTGTAGTTTAAAAAACGTTATATATATATGGACTTTAATATTTTATTTTTTGTATGGACACTTATCTAGTTGTTTTTTGGCTTGGTGAACATTAATTATTACTGTAAAATTATTTTGTTTTTGTACTATAATCTCAAAAGATGTATAAAAAAAAAAAATAAATAAATAATCTCTATCCTGATGTTTCGGATCTTTATTCGGGGAAAACGGAAAAATGTTTTTTTTGTCGATAAATTCGTGCCCGTTTATGCACCTTGTCAATTGAGAATATTCGATCAATAAAAAAAAAAAGTAATCGGCAAAATCGGAAAAAATTATCCAAATTTCGGATTAGTAAAAAATTATCAGATGGGAAATAAGGCTTGCATTACCCCATTCCACTTCATTTTTAGTCTGCGCAGGGAATAATGATTATAAAGATTTTCTGATACGTGGATGGTTATACAAGATTTAATACTATTTTCTATTAAAAAAAAAAAAAAAAAGAAAATACAAATTTAATCTCTATTGTGATATTTTAACTTTAATTTGCCAAGATATAAAAATAAAAAATTTCCTTTTATACATTTTAATTATTAATTAAGAAAAGTTATATATGAAGGTTCAATTTTGAATTTAATCATAAATTATTTAATAGTTTATTTTTTCTATCGAATCCAATAAAATGAAGTACTACATGGTTCTTGCTATATCATGTGTCTTATTAATTATATTAACGATAACAGATGCTCTTCCGGGTGACTTGGTTGAACCTATCGATAAACCCTTTGTAGAATATTATGATTCCAAAGAATTAAATGTCATAACCGTTGGAGACTGGGGCTTCGAAGGGATTGAACTAAATCAAACTAATTCAAATCAAATTAAAGTGGCTAAAGCTATGGAAACATGGGCTGTAAATTATCACAGTGATTTTATTATAAATACTGGTGGTAAATAAATATTATTCGCTTAATTGATTATGTAATATGTATAAATAAAGTATTGTTAATAATCCTAAATTTTTTTTTTAGATAATTTTTATATTAGTTTTGTTGGGGATCACGAAGGTGTCACAAGCGTAGATGATCCAAAATGGGATAGAATATGGAAAGGTAGATATAAAGGTAGATTAGCTAAGATTCCTTGGTACAGTGTAGCTGGAAATCATGATTGGTAAGTATTGGTTAAATTCAGTTAAAATTTTTAAAAATAAAGCTTACGAATAAACCATAAATGAAATTAGGTATAACAATGTTACAGCTCAGGTTGATTATAGTTTAAATTATGATTCTCGTTTCTTCTTACCATCAACATACTTTGTTCGCGAATCGTACTTTGGAAAGCGTAAAACAAAAATCGCGTGGATCCATATCGATACAGGTATATTCTTTTATACTCCAGCAGAACTTGAAGAAGTAGACAAAGTAATTATGAAACAACAATTTGAACGATTTGGATGGAATAATACACAAGCAATTGAAGAAAAATTAAAATGGGTTGAAGATAGATTAATTGAACAACAAAATTCGAAATGGATTTTCGTTGTTGGTAAGTATTTATTAAATGCTTTGACATTGTAGTGAATAATTTTTTTACAAATGATAATTATATTAAATTCATTTTTTTTTCGTTTAAGGACATCACCCTCTTGTTGGTATATGTGCACAAGAATATTATATGGGAAGATTGAGACCGCTTTTCGAGAAATATCGAGTAGCAGCTTATTTCTCAGGACATGCGCATACTTTAGAAATAGAATTTGCAAAATTCGGACAGCCCGTGACGTATTTCTTGTCGGGAGCTGGTAGTAGAACGGATGAAAGATGTCTTGAAGAAGATTGGGGTGCACCTGAAAATGTATTGGGATTCTTACACTCTACTATAAATGATACTCAAATGACTTATGAATTTGTTGATTCCACAACTCTTGAGCCTAAAATAATTTATAAAGGAAGTGTTTTTCCCAGACCCTATTATTCATATTAAAATATAACGATATTATTGTTATAGTCATTTGTTGTGAATCATGTCATGATTTACTTTATTATGCAATATTGCGATCAATAACGTATTTTGTTCTCATTCCTCAAAGTATTCAATAAAGGATTATAATTACGATCCTTCTATAGATAATTATAGACAATAAATAATAATGTGTAAGACACAACGATTGTTTATTTCTATATTTACAGAAAATATCGTTGATTTAGTACTGTAACTCATTTAGTACAAGCAAGATTTATTGTCATACGCGTGTATGAACTTACTACTCAATATGATATAGATTATCTAATATATATTGATGAGTCTGTTGTAGCTCATGACCCAAATCAAATTTGGGAAAACCTTATATCCGAAACTTAACCATATCACAAACTATTCCAATCTTAAATGATGATTTGAGACGTTAAACATTAAACTTTACTAGCTTGGTTTGGGATATGTTTAAATTTCGGACATAGGATTGTCCCAAGTTTGACTTGAGATATCCCAAGTCGGATTTGGGACATGGTTACGTTTGGACAAGTCTTTCCTAAAAACTAGGTAAGTTCGTTCACTTTTCGTAGTTTTTATTGTTGGGCATTTTGCAAATCAGTATGATGCTATGGATAGGGGCATAGTGTTCCTACCTTAATGTAAGCCGTGGGTACCAGTTTCAGGGCCAGAAATATACATAAAAGAGTCAGGTTGTATTTTGAACTGAAAAAATCATGTAAATATTTCCTTTTCTGGACAATTTGTAATAATGGCAGTCAGATTTTATTACTGATTATAGTAACTGACTGACATTATCATAATTCCGGCCCTGAAAAATGCGTACAGCAATTTGGTTGGCTCAACCTGATCCCCATATACTGTATATACTGTATACTAGGGAACGGAAACCGTTACACAGTCCGAAGTGCATAACGTGAACAATTTTGATTGGATCAATGTCTGAATTCCAGACATCTTTGATAGTTCACTTATATATCACTTAAAAATGCATCAATAACGTAACTTCGTATGATCATCATCATTACTTTGCATAGACATATATAGTCCTTCGTTACACTTCGGACTAATAATTCTTATTCTTATCCCTGATTATAAATTTGTTGGTGATCATATTCATCAACAGCTTCATCTTATAATAATTTGTCCGTTAGGATCTTTACAATTATACAGTATTCTTAAATCTAATATCATAATAAGAATTAATGTATCTATAACATTTCATGAGAAAAGTCTGTAGCTCAGTAAGTCCCCAATCATAAATAAGAGTAGAAATTTAAGGTAGTAAGAAATTTGTCTTTTATTTTTTATTTAAATAAATTCTTTTCAATAGAAATTCTTGTTTGTTCATTCTCGTTTATGACTTATGAAATAAAAAGATATAAAGAATTATTTAAACGTTAATAATCTGATTGGGAATTTATAAAAAAAAAATGGAATATGTGAGAATTTATCAAAATTTTGTTTTTTAGTCAAAGTTTAAATTGAATAAACTTTTAAAAATTTTGGCGTCAAGTCAATTATCTATTGAAAAAAATATTTTTAGGACGAATAGATTTAATTTAGGACTCTTTAAATTTGGGATGTTTGAAAGGTTCTGAAGAAGGGGTTTGATATTTCGATGGGAGTTACAATAAACTTTATTGGTTAAACGTCAATTATTTAATGATATAAACATTTACTGAAATTGCTATTTTTAAATAAATAATATCTATTCTAGTATTTTATATTATATTTTATAAATAAAAAATGACATAAAAGTCATAATTTCTCTATTTATGATTAATTGAATCAATTTTAAAAAAATTAAATATCGAAATTAATTTCTTTGGTAAAATAATCTATTTATTATAAATAAAGCTCATTAGTTACGAAATTATTTATATAATTATTAAATATAATTATTACTTACAATGATTGTTGGAATTGCTATTCCCGCTAATATCAAATTCAAGTTGTCGTGTCAAATAATCTAGTAGCAAATTCTGATTTAAACTACAGTATCATATAAGTAAATAATAAAAAAGAAGAAAATTTACCATTATCCTTGATTAATTTGATTTTTTTAACGCTTTTATCTAAAATAGATACAAAAATAAATATAGAACATTAATTTGGTCAATCATTTATTGAAAAAGATTGTTTTTACCATTATCATTGTCTCTGATTTCTTCATTCCAATTATCATCGTACCTCCTTTTACCTTTTTAAAAATATGAACACGTTTATCAATATAATGATAAAAATTATAAAACAATTAATGTAATTAAATATAATTAAAAGTCTTTTTATTATCTGGATCATAATAGATAAATCAAAAAACTGTATAAAATCTCATCCTACTTTTTTTTTAAAAAAAAGTGTCGTTATAAATAAATAAAATATTAATACCTTGAATTTTTAAGTTTCTGGTAGATTCTACAGATTTTATCATTGCGGTCAATGATTTACTTTTATATATAGCACCTGAATTATTTGCTGTTATAGGCCCAATATCTGGTGATTTTATAATTTTAGTTGAATGGAATAGCATTTCATCAAAACCATAAATCTTCTGAATTATTAATTTTAAATCAGTAGCTGTTGGCCTTTTATTTGGATCGGAATGCCAACATGCTTTCATTAATTCAATATAACCTACAGGTGCCAGTGTTTTACTCAGAGAATGACAATAACCTTCAGGAATTGAAGGACGAAGACCATCACATATTTCAATAATAAGGCCTGTATCATGACTTTTGTCCCAAAAAGGCCTTCTACCTGTCATTAATTCCCACATAATCATACCAAAACTATATACGTCTGAAGCCTTAGTATACTTTTGTCCTTGAAGAACCTCTGGAGCAACATATGGAATAATTCCATAAATCTCATTATCATCATCATCTATTGCAGATTTACTTATTCCAAATCACCTGTTACTGCTGCTGTTGCCGATTCAATAAAAATATTTCCACTATGAAAATCTTTGTGAATAAAATCAGCATTGTGCATCTCTATACAGTAAGTCCACTGTCAATAGAATATAGTAGATGTAGCTTTTTTTTCCAATCAATATTAAAAAACTCATTAGTTATATAATGTGTTAAATCTCCTTTCTCATAGTAATTTGTAATAATCATAAAATTTTTCGTAATAGGATGTTGAGTGATTCCATAATATCCATTAATGAAAAAACTGTCTGAGTACCAGTTCCCAAGTTTATAAAATATTTTGAGCTGATATATGAAAATTTAAAATTAAATTATTTATTCATTAAATTCATAATAAAGATATAATTATTTACCTCATTTAACTCTTTAGATTTGATGTTTTCAGAATTATTAAGTTCCTTAAGAACAACTGTTTTTTCTTCATTATGTTTATTATTCCAATAGTTTGTCGAACCAATAACCCAGGTGGCTTTATAAATTCTGCTAAATCCTCCTTCAGCAATAAATTCCATATTATTAAACCTATCATATGGAATAAATTCCATTTCCACTTTTGTATACGTATCATATTTATTATCATTTTCATTTATTGTAAACCTTATAAAATCATCAATAACTTTATTTCCACTCAACGTAACCGTTTTTGTTCTATAACATTGGTAGCAACTACCATCATACATAAATGAACCTAATTTATTACATTTATTAAATTGTATTGGCTGGAGTGTGAAAAAGTCGATCTCTAGTTGATTGTGCATAATTGTAACGCTATCGTGTTGTTCATTTCGTTTTGAATTTTAAAGATTTTAACCTATATATAAATATTAAATTCGTTATTCTAAATAGAATATTCTTGCTAAAACTGAATTTGTCCTTTTAAAGAAATAATAGACTTTGTACATTAAAAAAGTTTTTCAAATATTTTGTTACACATATTTTTCATTAAATATATTTCGATTTAGAAAATTCCATTTAGTCTTTTTAAAGTAAAAAATCATTGTTTTATAACAGCAAAAATTATAAAAGAATTCGGGAATCACATTCCAAAATTCTATACGTAAAATATCACGCACAAATTTTGGAGTTACGAGTTTAACAAGACATTTATGATTTGTATTTATATCATGAAAACCAAAAACGACTTTAACATCGTACTCTGCTAAGATATTTCCAAGTCAGAAATCACATTTATTTTCGATTAACAATATCGTTTGATTATCATTTACAGAATCATTGAAGTCTTATAGTTTGCTGAGTGTGTCATTTTGATAAAAGAAAAAAAATTGGTAATATTATAATATTAATATTGAAACAATTTAGGTTTTATGTACAATATTGTACAATATACATTTTAAAATAATAAAATACAAAGATGACTAATTCGATATCAGATACATCTTGAAACATCCTTTATCATTGGAAGAAAAAAAAAAAGAAAATTAGATATTAAATAATTTAAAACAAAAAATTTCTTATCTTATAAAATAAAATTTTCTTAGAAGAGAAAAATAAGTGGTTTACTGTTGTAAAAAGGAAGAACGAAACAAAATTTGTTATAGTGTAACAATATTTATAAGCTGTCAATCATTGGCGCAATCACTTTCGCGTGAAAACCACCTTGAGGTTTTGGCGATTAAACCGGGAAATTCCATTGAAAAATCAGCATCTAAGCCAGGTCCGTAAGGTATTAAAGGAATGGATAATGGTTTTCAAGTTTACATGTACACTATATAAAAAATTGATTTTTTTTAGTTTTTTTTTAAAAAAATTTTACCTCTAAATGGAGTATATATTGTTTTTAAAATAATAAAATGATACTTATAAATTTTAGTAGTGCTTTTTATCCTTTTAGTACACAATTAAGCGATCTGCTTTATCGGAAAAAAGACACTCTTATCCAATAATAATTTGTGTGAATAATTTAGTGAAAAATTGTATGGATTTTCCCACACTTAATCAAATACGGTCAAGTGATAGATTGCGGGAAAAAAAATTATAATACTATTGTATTTTTTTGATCCATCAAAAAAAAAAGCAATTCCCTTCTTAGAAATAATAAATAGTATTATGAAATATCGGTCATACGATACACATAAATTTGATTTAGACAAATACGGTCAACTGTACATCCGAAAAATTGCGTAATAATCGATCTTTCTCCAATTTAATGATTCAATTTTTTTTTTACTATGCTTATTAATTTTTGTCAGTGTTTATATTATTTGCTGTATTACGTCACAACAAGCCACCAAAAGTTTATGTATATAATGGCTTCTGAATAAGATTTTCTGACATACTTTTATCATTACACATTAGACTCAAGCTTTTCTGACATACTTTTATACATATATATACGCTCGTTTTAAAGCACAATGAATAACATGAATAACTTTAGTAGCTCTACTCCTGATTCCTTATCCTCCTCTAAGGCAATCATGGGATCGGGAAACGGTGAGTCTTAATTTTTGTTTTCCAATTCTATGAATAATATGAATAACAAAGGAAAGAAAATTTCTTAAATATTCTTTACTATAGATTCGGGAATGTATTGCAGAGATGGCGACGAAGACTCAAAATATTTACGAAAAAATTCTACTGCCGTACAAGTACGTCTAAAAGTTTAGTTTTTTTAAAAGGTCATGCATTAATATCTACCTTTGATGTCCTATATCAGGAACGATCAAATACCCTTTCAAACAGACCCCGATGGCAATGCGATAGCAATATCGACAATGATATCAAACGTATCCACATTATCAATCAAACTGTGCCAGACGCGATGTGCTCGGAGAACTGTTGTCCAAAGAAGAGAAAAAGGAAGAAGAAAAAGAAGAGGAAAAAGAAGAGAAAAACGAAGGGAAAAAGGAAGAGAAAAACGAAGGGAAAAAGGAAGAGAAAAATGAAGGTATAAAGGGAAAAAAGAAGAGAAAAAAGAGACAGAAAAAAATGGAAAAAGATTGCAGGGGTGCAAAGTCCGTGGAGGTTAATGAACCCAGAGACATTTTTACGTCAACACCTGGATCAGTTAGCAAGCTGGATGAACATTCTAGAACCAGCCAGCCACTCCAAAAAACGTCCAAAGATGGTAAATGTGTCCTGGATGACAAATCGCAAAAGAATAACAGCAGTCACATCAGTTATAGCTCCGATTATGGGAGACAGAACTTTCTTGGTCAAGATTCGAAAGAACAACGATTCATATCTTTTCCCACGAAATCCAAATGGACAGATAAGTCAAGGGATAGAGATTTGGGACTATGGGAATTGTGCGGAAACAAATCCCTGGACTTACCTAGTCAGGTTGAGGCCGGATATCCCAATCGAAACGTGAACAATCAATGTGCGAACGAAAGAAATGATGCCACCTTGTCAGAATTGTCAAACTTGCCAGATTACATTTGTGAACATCTAGATAAAAATAATCGTCTTGGGTTTCACCAGATCACAGAGAGAGATTCATTGGATCTTTTGGATGAAGGACATATTGAATATCTTGATGAAACATTTGGAATCACTGGTATTCAACCATTATTTATAGATCATTCCGGATTAGTCATCTGGTTTTTAGATAAAAATGGTAATATGTATGAATGGGATGAGATGCAACAAAACCTTCAATACATGGGAAAAGACCTTATAGATGGCCTCACAAATAAATTTATATATCCAGAAAATATTTGTGTAGTCTTGGAGGACACTGGAGAGCGGATTCCTGTAGAGGAGTTCAACCGTCAAATAGAAGAAAGATTTAACCGAATGATTTCAAAGAATATTTGTTAGAACATTTGCTCATCTTGCATATTTGTAACAACAAAATAATGAAATATATTCAGTTGTGATTTCCAATCTCATGTTTGCAGTATTGTTAATTAACACTGTATGTAAGCATTCAAATAAAAAAAGTGTAAAGAATGACAATTTTATTAATACAGCAGGGACATCCCGGGATACATGTCAAATTTTCTATGCTAATGGTGGATTAATGTACACAATTATTTTTCTTGATTATTTCTTCTACACGACGCTTCTTAGTTGTGGGTTCATCACTACCTACTATAACTGCCCCAGTATCGCCCCAAGATTTTTCACCCCACGTGATTTTTGTGGCGCAATATTAAATCCACAAAATTTAACCCGTAATTTTGGCCAGGAAAAAATATCATTATTTTTTTGTACTTTAAATTTTCATGCTTATCAGTTATATTTTCGTAAAAAAGTATTAAAAAATTTAAAGATAAAAATTAATATTCTTTATATTCTGACATTATATTTTAAAAATAAAAATAAAAAGCATATTTATTTGTAATTTATGTTTGACATGTTTGACATTTATATAAAAAGCTTTATTATTAAAGAACTAAAAATGAAAATTTTCAAAATAAACATAAAACCCGCGTATGAATATCATTAAAAAATATCCATGAATATTTAACATATGTTGATAAAAATTAATATCTGAATAATTCTATGTCCGTTAAACAGAATTTGTTTAGAGTAAAATTTGTACTTATTTTATTTGATTTTAATAAATTATTCAAAGAATATTTATATTAAAAAACAGATTAAACATTACAATAAATATTTTTTTTTTTTTTGATGGTCTAAAATTGAGAATTTTAATTGATAATAATTTTATTTTATTTTATTTTTTTTTTCACTTTTTTTTAAAAAAAATTTTTTTTGTCAGGAAATGTCAGGATAAAATTATTATAATTCATTAAAAAAACATAAAGTCATATTATGTAGAAGTTTCTAAGTTTATGAATCTAGAAAATAATAAATTAGAGCTGCAGCAGACGCCATCAAGTATTCCACAATTTTGTTTGTTTATGCTATTTTTTTTTATCTTCCAATAATCTTGACGTAATTTTAAATATGCATTAAAAAAAATTCAGTAAAGCAAATTTAGTAGTTAATGCTACAAACTACTTTTTTTAAGAAAATTCAACTTAAACTTTTTTAGTTAGCTGATATACAGTAAATTATGGTAGTATATTGTAAAAGCAAATTGGGATTTTTATACTTTTTAAAATACTCAATTTAAATAATAATCATTCAATACAAAAAAAAAGGATAATTTAATCAAACACATGATTTTCATTTTTTTTATGTTAAAAGCATGTGATTGATGACAAAAACAGATAAGGTTAGCGTAATGCTGCGTGATTTTGAAAGTTATACTAAATACTGTAAAATGATACACAAAATTTGCCACCTTTTTCTTTTTTAAAAAAAAAAACTTATATTTTATATTAAATAATTGTCAAATATCTTAACTTTATAACATTATGAATTTTGTAAAAAACTTTTTTCGTTTTAATAAACAACAAAGTGAGCAAAAACATCTCAGTGACGATGTATTTGAACAAATAAAAGATTTTTACCATAATTCGTTAACTGAAGAACAAGGATTGTTAATTGATAAACTAATATTAAATGAAAAATTAAAAAAATGTTATAAAGAAAATGGTTTATGTGAAGAATGCAAACAACCCAATACTGGATGGGATTGGTGTAATGTATGTAACGCAAAACGATTACAACAAAATTTCAACAATTGGAATAGTGGTAATGATGAACTTGACAAATTTATTCAAGATACTCAGCTGTCAGCAATTGATTATACTAAAGTATTAGAGTGGATACCTTATGATAGATTTTATGATATTAAATATATTGCAAAAGGCGGGTTTGGCAAAGTGTATAAAGCAAATTGGATTGATGGAGATATTCATAGATGGGATATTAAAAATCAAAATTGGAAACGAGATTATCCTAATATGGAAGTAGCACTAAAAAGTTTAAATAATTCAAAAAATGTTACATTAGAATTTATCAATGAGGTATAAATTAATTTACCATTTAATGAAATTTTAAATATTATTTTTACTAATGTATTTTTTATTAAATGTTATATTTTAGATTATATCACATCATAAACTTAATGATTTCATTAATTATAATATTATTAGACTTTATGGAATAACTCAAGATCCAGACACAAAAAATTATATGATGGTTTTGGAATATGCATATAATGGAAGTTTACGAAATTATTTAGATAAAAGTTATAATGAATTA
>QKYT01000345.1:58817-95447 GCA_003550305.1 Glomus cerebriforme | reverse complement strand
GCAAGTGTAAACATATTAATATATTTTGAATTTCTTTTAATAAAAAGAATTTCTTGGAAAACTTTTGGACTAAGGCGCGTCTGTTTATTTGACATGCTATTTAAAAATAAATGTTCGCTTGGAACAGAAGTTGCCGGGATAGACAAGTATTATCTATTTTAAGATGATCTGCATTTTTAGCCAATTAAATTAATCGGTTAAATTAACCGGTTAACCGATTTTTGAGGTACTTTAATCGGTTAACCGTCTTAATCGATTAATTAATCGATTAACCTTAATCGGTTCCAACCTCTAAAAATTTGTACTATTTTAAATGTAATTTTAAATAATCCATACAATTCAAGCCTTTAACATTCATAAGGAATTAGAAAACTGAATGCCCACCTATTGTGTATTAACGATTGCGAAGAGAGAAGCCAAACTTATAAAATGTGTCCATCCCAAAAAGAAGAAATTAATCTAAAAACAAAAATGAAAAAAATAAAGTATTTAATAAAAAATAAAATTTATATTAATTAAAAGAGCAAAAATGTTACTCACCTGTAACGATTCCTTCTACCAAAANTTAATTCTTTACCTAAATGTTCATGTTTATAATGGGGAGGTTTCTTCTTTATGGTTTATAAAATGTATTGTTTTCTCTTTAGAACGCCCAAGCTTTTCCTATTGCAAGTAACTTTCTAGATTTTAAAGTTACTTTTTATAAAAGTTTTTTTTTCAAAGAATTTTTTTTTTTTCTTTTGAAATAAGCTCTTGATCTTCCAATCTAACCATAAAAAGGAAACTAATTATTATAATTAGTAATCATCATATAAAAAAAAATGCCGCAAGATGTCGATCAATTTTTTTAAAAATTTTTTTTTGTATATATTGAACCATTATTCCGTGAAAGCTGATTGCTAGCATAAAGCATAAAGCATAAAGCATAAGCTATAAGCTATAAGCAATAAGATATAAAAACGCTGGAAAAGGTTAATATATATTTGGAAATTGATCTAACCATAAACTGAAACTTTGGGTTAGTATGATCGTCAAAAAAAATTGTAAAAATTCAAACTATTTATTAAAAAGGTCAAGCAATGTGGCACAAGCTTTTTGGCATTCTTTTTTTTATGTTAAATATCAAAGATCTTTTATAAATACCTTACAACAAAAATTCTTTTCTTTTGCTTTTGGGTCCATTTTCTAATAAAAGAGTAATGTGACGACTGATGACTTGTAAATTTAGTAAAATTAAATTATTATTATCAGCTAAAATAAATATAATTATGTACAGAAATGAAAATAGAATTCTAATCTAAACAAAACCAGCCAATTAGATTGGTCTTTCCTTCCTGTAATGAGAAAGATATATAATCAATCCCTCATATACAGTAAAATAAAGGAACTCTAATTTGGTTTTTATACGTATTAGTTATATCCTGGGTGGTTGGGAATAGCCATTAGGCTGATCATTTAAAATACTATAAGCCCATCCCAGTGGTATATTAATTTATTACCTTTTTGTAAAACTTGCAAAAGATGTGTATGCGAATTTATACATACACTCCCAATAATATTTTTTATCAATTAAATATAAAACTCGAAGTATGACTCACATGGTGTAAATATTGCCACATAGCAAATAATCAAAATAATCATATCATAAAAATGAACTATATTCTTTTTTTTGCATATTTGAAATTGCTTCATTATAAATTTGATGAAAAAACAATAATATAAATTCATAATGTCAAAAATTTTTAAAATATCTTGAGATAAACAAGTTATCATTTCTGTTTACTCTTTTATCAAATATAGACAAAAATCTTTGGAACTAATATTTTAACATTTATATAGATTTTATAGAAACTATATGGATTCCACGTTGTGATAGTATTTTAAAATTCGAACAATTTCATAACATAGACAAAAAACAAAAATTCAATAAAAAAAGTTCAAATTCTAGATACACTCCTTTAGATTGACTGAATAATTATATTCCTTTATTATTAGAACAACATAGTCTTGTATATGAAATATACTTTGGAGGGGATTTTCTAGATTTTTGGCATATGATTAAACTATTTTTTACTTAGAATAGCGGTAAGGTTGACTTCATCGAGTGAAGTGTTGATCATTGATTATCACATGACAAGTGTGATGGCGAGGTTAATATATATATATATATATTTTTTTTTTTTGTTTTATATATATTTTATTTATTTTTAATAAAATTGAATACAATCTTATAAAAAAAATAATAATAATAGAAAATTCTATAAATAAAATCATTTACAATACCCAAAGTACCTTATAAGAATTAAATGTTAAAATTTAGTTTGCTAATAAATATTACCTTAAGGATTAATATTCAGTTTGGTAAAATCAATAGGTTCTATGGATTCTATAAAATAAAAAATTAATAAAATTAACATTACATTATTTTGAAACAAAGTCAAATAATAAATAGTATTAATTACTTGAATATTCTTCCACTGAATCTGCATTTTTTGGTTTGGGTAATTTATTAAAATTCAATAGTCTACTTGTAAAAATAGCTTGTTGATGTGTAGTATATATAAGTTTAGTATTATCTGATTTTGTAAATGATGCTTGTTTTTTATTAATTTTGTTTGCTTCAACAATTTGTTTATAAATTTCACTATCCTTTTTATTATTAACTATGTCAATCCACCATTGAGAAAATTTTTCATGTAAATACATTGCAGTTGGTTTATCTCCTGGTCCACTAATATTTTTGTTCTATCAAGAGGAATGAAGTGCATACAGTATTTTATAACATTTTATATATTTTTTTGTGATGATTTAAATACTTTACAAGAAGTTTATGAAGCTGTTAGAAATCTTTTACTTATGAAAAAGGTAATTATTTTTTTTTATTTTATAGTCCAAACATGCATTTTTTAGATATAATGTTTTAAGCACAAAAAGCTTTTGCTTGGGGATATATAAGTCCTCAGTTATTGCAGTGCTTTAGCATAATCATCCTATTAGATGTAATGAAATTATTTAGTAATATTTTTTGATAAAGGTCTACTGGTTCAGGAAGTTGGTTATGTACCTTTTTTTGATAAAAATATACTAAGTATTTTCTGTGTTCTGGATGAATCATCTAGAAAAATTCCTGGTTGTTATCTCTGGTAACATCTTTTAATACTTATTACTGAGGGGATTAATCATAATATATGTATATTTTTTTATACAGGTTAATGGGAAAAAAGTTTGCAAACCTGTAGTTAATGTTTCTAATCAGTAAGAAGAGGTAGTTTTAGAAAGACTGGTCCCTTCAGAATCTGATACATTAATTCTTTCTGCTCCTGTTGCTAAAAAATAAAATATTAGCAAAGTTTTGGATATTTCTGTGGATATTACTGTAGATATCCATTGTGAAATGATAGATTTATAGATATCTTAGAAGTTTTAAAGATTGTAGTTTGTGACTTTGATTAAGGCTTAATAGCACTAGGATTTTCCTGCTCATATAAAGTTCAAACCACTTATATGTGAATTCTGAGCATTATATTAAAGTTCTTAGGGAAATCACATATAATGCTGAAATATATCAAGTTCTAGTAAATTGGCTAAGAAAGATCCATGATTATAAAATCACTGGCCAATAGTATCTTGAACAAGTTTGTGATGATGGTGATTACCATCATCTTTATTGTGACCTAACTATAAAGAAACCTAATAGTTCCTATCCAAAAGTTCTTCTTGAACTCTTGGCAACAGCATCAGTTTCAAAACTAGATGTTCATTTTGAGCAAGTGTTTAAGTATACTGAGCAACTTTGATCTCAAGAAATTTGGATTGTACACTTTTCTCATAAAGATTTTATTATAACCAATCCATACTGATCATGCAAAAAGCTTCAGGAAAGGGGATTAAATGTTATTCACTTCTGGCATGATAAGGAGTTTAAAAAAGTGAGGATGAGTGCCAGATTTTGGGATGTTACTGGCAAGTTCTGTGAAATTATAGATGAGCCAATTCTACTCTAATTTATTCATGTACTGTATATTTGTAATATAATAAAGTTTACCTAAAAAGGCTTATATATACCATAATACATATCAGAAAAAATATTACTAATGATTATTTCCAGCCTTTAGTCTGATCTAACTAAATCTTAAGTTTCTTAATTCTTTTTTTCATAAGCTTCTGCTATTTCTTTTTTGATAGATTTTCTTACCTCATCATTGCATCTTGCAATCTCATCCTTTAACTAATTAATTTCACAGCAGTATTTTATAAACTAATTTTTCAATTATCTAATCTCATAATTATTTTCCAGAAATTGCTTTTCTAATTTGGCAATATTCATAAAAGCTATTTTTATTAAGAATACTAGATAAGATTGCAGGTGTGGTGACTGCATCACCATCATGTTATCTGATTGCAGTGATATGCTTTGTACATTTACCTGTACCTAGTCATTATTACATTTGAAATAATGATAATATTGGAAGATCTTCTTCATGACATATATATCTGAAGCCATTATAAAAATAAAATAAAATTTTTAAATGTATTTTAAACTAAAATATGTAAAGAAAAAAGAATTTATTTCATATATAAATATACCTTAATTAATTTGATTTTACTTCCATTAACTTCAGTTTCAATAATTGAAAATCCCTAATGATATCACCTTTCTTAAATCTTTCTAAATGACAATTTCTTGTTATATCTTTTGGTTAAAATGCAACAATATGAACAAAGATGTTAATATTTTGATGCTGAGAACTAATTATACCAACAGCTGTAACAACAAAGCTAGAACTTCCCAGCAGGGTTTCATTAATTAGCCTATATAACAAATAGCATTTAAATTACAAGGCATTTTTAAATTTGTAATTTTTCTTTGTAATAAAAAATACATTTAGTTTGTTGAGAAAGGAGTAAAATTCATTAATTTATACATTTTTTTTATTGTACTAAATTGCCTTTTAATTAAACCAAATAGGTGAAGAGTGCTTAAATAAAGTATGAAAAATAAGCACAGAATAGTAATTTCTTTCAAAAATTAATATTTGAGCAATTCTATTAAATACAAATGAAATGACATAAACAATCAAGTTACTAATTAATAAATTATTTATACCATATTAAATTTTATATGATGAAGTAATTTTTAAAAATTTTTTTTAACCTACAAAATAAAAAGGGTTACATATATTTTTGATGGTCCAAAACAACAATCAATGAAAGTGCCACAGGAAAGCTTAAATTGCAATTCTACTCTAATAATGTCAAGGAACTAATAGCAATAGCGATAGCATAGTAGTAATGGCAATTGCTATTGCTACTGTTATTGTCATTGCTATAGCTATATTTTTTTTAATGGCAAGAAAAATGAATTTTATTAAGAGTCAAAATTCAAATTACATAAAATCATTTGGAGGTAGACTATATAATCAAATGAACTCCTAATTTGTAAAAATACAAAAATATAGTCATATGACCAATGTCATTAGTTACCTAAGGGTATAGCTATTTAGCATAGTTATAAACTTAATTCACATTGCACATTTGCAAAAATATGAGTATGATAATATAGATCTTTCCTTTTTAAATAAGATAATATATCAGTAAATATATGGGATCAAATTTTATTTTGGACAATATCCAAATATGGCAAAGTGAACATTACATTATGATTTGGGAGGTGAGTTGGAGAAATTACTTAAAGCTAATAACAAAAAAAGTTAAAAAGTATTAGTGTTGAAGTAGGAAATGGAAAAGTTCAGGTCCTAAGTCATTTGTTTTCTTAAGATGTTTAACACATCTATATAATTTTTTTCACAGGAAAATTTGTGTTTTTAAAACATTATGACTTTGCAAACTCCACTCTTTCACAAAATCTTGATTAGTTCATGACATTAGTTATTGTATTACATTAGTGATAGCTAAGCTACCATTTTTCAAGTTTATGATATAAACAATTAAATCAACATCCTATTTTGTTTTGATGATACATGAAAAAAGATCAGCTGATCGATTAATTTTCTAAAAAAAGTCACCTTTTTCTGCCAGTACTGTATATATAAAGTATGATTACCTAAGAACACTAATACTTTTTTTTTATAAACCCAGCTTTTTGATTGGCAAAATGTTGCACTAAAATTATATATGATTTTTTTGCAGTTGACTTGTGTATTATTAATTAATAAATATCAGGATTAATAGAGAGATGAAGAAATACCAAAATTTTCATCTTATAGAAAACATATCTAAAATCGGATGTTGTGAAATTGAATGGTGGGCAAACAATCAGAAGTGTTCAACATGTTTCTTTATCAAATCAGGATCAATAATAAGTTAAGAGTAATTATTTTTATCATTTATCTTATATTACTTATACTTCCAATGAGAAAGACAATTATTAAAAATGTTTAAATAATAAAATATTAATATTTATTATAGTTATGTATACATTTAGCAAAATAATAAAGTAAAAAATTTTTAAATAATGTGTTAAAAGGTAACTTGGTTATCATGTTAGTAACTCTCTTTAATTATTCTTTGGTAATTTAGTTAAAAAAAATAAATAAATAAAAGTTAAAATTAAATTACTAATATCAATAATTTTAAAATCATTTAAAATTTACCTTAAGGATTAATATTGAGTTTAGTAAAGTCAATTATTGTAGAATCTATAATATAAAAAATTAACAAAATTAATATTACATTATTTTGAAATAAAGTCAAATAATAAATAATATTAATTACTTGAATATTCTTCCTTATTATCTGCATTTTTTGGTTCAGGTAAATTATTGAAATTCAATAGTCTACTTGTATAAATAGCCTGATGATGTGTACTATATGTAAGTTTAGTGCTATCTGATTTTGTAAATGATGCTTGTTTTTTATTAATTTTGTCTAATTCTTGAAATATTTTACAAATTTCACTATCCCCAATACTATGACTCCACCAATAATCAAATTTTTCATGTAAATAATTTGCAGTTGGTCTTTTTGATGGATNAGCATCTACACATTGTTTAAATATATTAACTATTAATTGAGGGACTTTAATATTAAAACTTGGTCTAAGTCCTTGGCAAATTTTTATAGCTAAAAACTCTTCATGAGGCATATCATGATAAGGAGGTAATCCATTANTTACTTCATATATAATAATTCCAAAGCTATAAATATCACTTTCCTGTGTATATTGTTTTCCTCTTAAAACTTCAGGTGCTACATATGGCAATACTCCATAAACTTTATCATCTTTTTCATTTGCTGGTTTACATAATCCTAAATCTGTAATACTATGATTATAATTACTAATACTTAATATATTACCACTATGAAAATCCCGATGAGTTAATCCTTTTTTATTGAATATCTTTAAGACCAGATGCAATATCCCTTAAAATATGAAGTTTTTCATACCAGCTTAATGAATTGAAATCACTATTTAATCTTTGTCTTAAATTACCATTTTCTGCATATTCCATTACCATCATAAAATTACTGGTTTGAGGATCTTTAGTAATGCCATAAATATAAATAATCTGATATGAATCATTCATTTTCAAGTGTAAATTTATCTAACAATAATATAAAGTAAAATTAGTTTCCATTTGAAGTATTTATTAAAATTACACATTAAAAAATATTACCTCATTTAAAAATTCTGATGTTATATTTTTTGAATTATTTAAACTTTTTAATGCAACATACTTTATAATATTATACTGTTGATAAGGATTATTCTTCCATTCTGCTTTATATATTGTTCCAAAACCTCCTTTTGTAATATATTCAATATTTTCAAATTTATCATATTCAATCCATCTTAAAGGTATTTCTAGACTTTTAGCATTAAGTTGAGATTCCTGAATAATTTTATCAACTTCAGAATTTCCACTACTCCAATTTTGGAAATTTTGTTGAAAACAATTAACACACCAAACATAATTAATATTAGGTTGTTTGCATTCTTTACATAAACCATACTCTATATAACATTTTTTTAATTCTTCATTTATTATTAGTTTATCAATCAATAATTTTTGTTCTTCAGTTAATTTCAAATGGTTAAAATCTTTTATTTGTTCAAATATATCATCACTAAGATATTTTTGTTCCATAATGTTACAAAATTAGGATATTTGTTAGAGAAGTTAGGTAATACAAATGACACTAAAATTTTTTAATGTTATTAGAAATTTCAAAATATTAACTATTTTAAATTAAAAATTAAAAATGTGAACTGAAATAAATAAATATTTTATTTATACCAGAGAATTTTTTTTTTACCTCTGTTAAATTTATGTATAACATTCAGTATAACTTTTAAAATCAGAAGGATTCACATGTAAAATTATAATCTATAGTATATGGCTAGAAATGTTAAAGGTTTTAGGTTCAGAAACTTAAACTGAAAGTTCTGAACTCAGTTCAGGAGGAATCCAATTCCATTTTTGGAACCATTATAAATCGGTTCTATAATCAGTTTAAAAATATTAACCAATCATAAATGCAAATCAGTTCATGTGATATATTATATATATAAATAGATTAATTAATTAGATGATCATCAGTAATTCATTTTGTGTTCTTTATTAGAAAAAAAACTATAGAATAAACTAATTAATTTTACTTTGATGAAGAAGTTAAATGTAATTTAAACAATAAAAAGAAGAAGAAAGAGAGGGAAAAAATAATAAAAATAATAAAAAAGTTCTATTTAAAATACATTTTTCTGGTAAAAAATATATATAAAATATAGAATAAAGACAGAAATATTAATTTTAAAAAAACTTTGGTAATAAGCATTAGTGTTCCAAAAAAAAATCTGGTCTGATCTGAATTTTGCAGATTTGATCTGAAATGGATTTGGATCAGTTTGCAAATTTAAGATCCATGGATCTGATCTGAATCAAATAAATCTGATCTGAATCTGATCTGATCAGATCAGATTATGGTACAAAAAAATCTGGATCTGATCTGATCAGATTTGGATCTTCATATATTAAATATCGATAAAATAAAAAAAAATTTTTTTTTTTTATTTTTATTTTTTGAATCTTTCCATTCTTTTTTTAGAGATGAAACCTGGACAAATGAAGAAATCTGAACGAACAGTTTCTGAACAAACTAAAGGTGAGTTCATTCTTTTATTTACTTTATTAATTATTAGGGAACATAATTAACATTCCCTTTCTCTTTTTTTTAGGAAACTGGATGAATGGATGAAGTCAAATGACTGGGATCTTGGATGAACGTAAAGTTCATTCTTTTTTTACTTTATTAATTATTAGGAAAAGTAATTAATGTTTCCTTCTGTTATTTTTAGGAAATTGGATAAACAGATGAAGCCAAATGAATGGAACTTGAATGAATAAACTAAGAGGTTAGTTCATTTATTTCCTTTCATTTTTTTTTACTTTCATAGAACATAATTATCATCTCCCTTCTCTTTTTTTTAGAAAACCAGATGAACAGATGAAGCCAAACAAATGAAACCTGAATGAATAAACTAAGAGATTAGTTTGTTTATTTCTTTTCATTTTTTTTACTTTCAGGAAATATAATTAATGTCTCCCTTCTCTTCTTTTTAGGAAACTGAATAAACAATTAGATTCAGATCAGATCAGTTTCAGATTTGAATAAGGTTGCCTACTAAAACTAGGGGTTTAGGCAAGTTGATGAAATACTGAAAAGCAAAACTTTGCTGAAACTATATTAAAGACTTATTAAAAAGTTAGTGAAACTCTGCTGAAAGGCAAAACCTGCTGAAATCTATTATGAATGCTGAAACTGCTGAAACTTTTCCAAAACTATAATAAAGCTATAGTAAAATCTTTCCAAAACTAATTGTAAGATTTTGAGAAAGTTTAGGCAGATAACTATAGATTTGAATCAGTTTCAGTTCAGTTCAGTTTAGATTAATTAGATCCAGATCAGTTCAGTTCATATCTGAATCAGTTTCAGATCAGTCTGAATCAGATCTAGTCAGATTCAGATCAGTTCAGATCTGTTTTAGATTGGATTCAGATCAGATCAGATCAGATTTAAATCAAATCCAATCTGAACTGATCTGTTCAGAATACTAACAAACATATTAATAAGTATTATCAAAATTATTATTAATGGTAAGAAATTATTTATATATATAAGCAATTAGTATTGCTTGTAAACAACTTTTTTCTATTACCATTAATATATTACTATAATATGAATCTTGGAAATTGAAACAGATAAAACTACTTTATACATTAAATAGAAATATTTGTGTAATTAAATGTGTATAATATAACTTATATAAATTATACAATTTACATATTTTACACATTTTGCATAAATGGATGCATAAATGCACAATAATAAAATATTTTTGGCAAAATTTTAAGGAATAGAAGAAGGAAAAAAAGTATAGAATAAACTAGAATTCATTGGGTAGTAGTAGGAAGAGGATAGGGTTAGGAAATGGATATTTTAAGTTTTTTTTTAAAATTTTTTTTGAAATTTTAAAAATAATAAAAATCAAATTATTTTACATAAATAAGGATAACTAAATAAGTCTTAAAAAAGAAATTTTTTTTTTATTAATTATATAATTTTAAAGCAAATTTAATACAGTTTAGAATTAATTATAAACTGGTTTGGAACAAGATTAGAACTCATCATAATTGGTTTATTGAAACTTTAATAGAAACTGAGTTCCTAAATTCTAATTTTTAGAACCTTAAAAACTAAACCTAAACTGAACCTAAATAGATTAACATTTCTATGTATGGTGTTATCATGTGATTTCTCATTCTATGGTACAGTAAATGATCATTAGGTAAAAATAGTGAAAATGGTATTACCTATTTAATTAGTAATTTATTTAAGAATCAGAGAAATTATTAGTAACATCTTGGAAAATCAAATATGAAAAAATTGAATTAACACTTGAATTTTCTTCTTTAAAAGGTCGCATAATACAAATTTTTTTTTCGTGAGAAGTATAATTTCACTTTTTGAAACTTGTAGATTATCACATGCCTAATCACATGAGATATAAATCACATATCTTTATTATAGAAGAATTTGAAATTCTAGGATTTCTGAAAAAACTATGGTAAATACAATAGTAAAGTCCCTAATTTTTAATATAACCAGTCTCTGATTCTTATACAAATTATGAATTAAAAAGACATTACAGTCCTCATGGTTACTTATTTAGGATAGTATTTAATTAGTACAGTTAGATATATGGTAAGATTCTTGCACTTTTTGGTTTAATATATAAAATAATATATATAATTATCCCTGATTGGCATTAATTAAAATTAACAATTTTCTCCAATTGTTACATAAATTATGAATTAATTTATTTAATCTATATAACTTATTTTATTAAACACTATTGTATATTTCTTTTATGTATTTAAAGATTTTAAGACTTTGCTATTAATTATATTACCTATTATATTTAGAAAAAATGTATTTGTAACACCCTATTACATGTCTTATTTGTAACAACCACAAATTTCCAAAAAAAGGAAATTTTCTATTCCATCATGAATTTTGGCATTATCCATGCATATATATAAATAACATTTATTCATTTCATCATAGTAGATTTAATTCATACAAAATAAAAGAGCAAAATCATTGTCTATTTGTCTTTCCTTCTAAGGAGTTTGTAAAATGAAACTGTATTTATATAGATAAAGTTTAATAATAATAAGTCTTTGTTGATTATTTATATGATGTGATGCTAATTGTGATGCTTCATGAATCATATGATGACACATGTCATTATTATTATTATTACACATATTATGCACTGTTACACTTATATGCATAATGCTATTATACACCATTACACCAATTATGCCATTATGTCACCTCTTTCACTATTCTCATGATATAATACTTTGCTCACTTTTTTACTTCAAGTTTTTTGCTTTACAAGTTTTTTTTGCCCTTACAATTAACAAAGTATCATTATAAGATGGATGTATCTGAATTGAATATTCAAGAATCCATTATAATATCTCATGATGGTATGTAAGTTCATTCTTTATTTATATGCTTTAAGTAGATACAATATCATTTCTTATTTCAAAATATACAAACTCAGAGAAAGAATTAAGACAAGTATGCCAGAATGATGCTAATAAGGGTATATTGTATTTCTGATAATCTATCTGATTTGTTTTTGCAATATTTATACTTTTGTTTTTTTATATAGATATACTGATATAGAACAAGTTGAATGAGCAATACTACAGAACCTCAGAATCTAGAAAAGTGAGGGTAAGATTATTAGTTTCTTCATCTTTTCTGGATAATTTTGTCCATTTTTTCTTGTATAAATTTACTGCAATCAGCTAAGTAGTAACTATATCATTTTACTTTCAGATATTTGTATTAATTGTATCTTTAGATCATGGGAAGACATTGATAATATTATGGAAGTCTTTGGTATTACAATTATAAAAAAATGATTAGGCCACCACAAGGATGAAAACATTAAGTATCATGTGAATTTGGCGGCTGTTATCAACCACATAAACAGGTTGATATTAATAATTATCGAGACTGTAAATCAAAATGCCAGCAGAATTCTGATTTGTCAAACGAAATTCCTCATGCAAATGCCATTTTGCTGATTAAATCTTTATTGCTAAGTAATTTAAAAATTCAAATAAGGTAGATAGAAGTAGTTATTTGGTGAATAAGTGATTTATCTGGTATTACAGGATGCAATAATTATACTCAAAAATATTCTTTAAATAATATTTTATCAACAAAGCTATTATTTATTTCAATGAAAAAGAAAAATAAAGAGCCATTTCGAAATCAAACATAAGTAAGAAAAAAAAATTAAAAGAAACAATTATATAAATAAAAATTATTATGAAAAAAAATTGCATTAATTATTTTTTTGTCAGGAAACTAGATATATTCATATATCTATATGAAATGCAATTAAAATCCTTAATAACACCTAAACTTTTATATTTTTTCATTATTTCCTCAGTTTCTTCACTTGAATATGACATAAAATCAATAATCTCAAATGAAATGGATTTTAGTGGTATACGATCTTTCCAACTAGTGAAAAATGATTCATAATCTTCTGGAAGCAGCTCTGTTCTATAATTAGTGAGTTTTAATTTATGAAAATTTTCTGGTGAATATCTAGCAACAATTTCCAAAAGTTCCTTCCCACTATAATTTAATTCAACAAGCATACTTTCTAATTGTATACAATTAGTAAAAATTGCTTTTAATGATTCTCCTTCGTCAATTACAATATCTAGTAATTTCAGATTTGAACAATATTTAGCTATAGCTAAATATAATGATACATCATATTCTTCCACATAAAAGTTGTTTAAAGTTTTTCCATTATTTTTTAAAAAATTGATTAATATTTCAACTTTTGGACAATTAAAATGTAAACTTACTAAATGTGGAAAAGTATGATATTGTAATTCCTTAAAATAATCAACATTTTCATATTCAAGTGATAAATCAAGTTCTTGTAAATTTGTAAATTTAGTAATAAATGATAATGAACCATAATTTTCTTTCCCGTGTAGATATAATGTTTTTAATGTATCTGAATGATTTGTTAATGAAGATACAATCTTTGTATAATTTTTATTATATTCATCATATTGACCATATCTTCGTTCGAGTGAAAAATATTTTAAATTATTTTGTGAATTAATTAAATCATATAATCCAATTGGAAAGGAATTTTCATATTCTATATTTAATAATTGAATATTATGACATATTTGAGATAGTCGATAAAAAAATCCAGGATAAGTATTTGAACAGCAAAATAATCTTGAAATATTTTTTAAATAATCTCTTGCTCCAGGAAAATCAAGAAAATTAATGTAATTTGGAACTTTTTTAGCACCACTACAATTAATCACCTTATACTCATAGTAATCGATATCATAAATCAATTCTTTCAAAGAAGAATTTTGTTTCATAAACATTTTTAGTATTTCTCGTGTCAATAAAGAGGTTTTATGACAATTACTTCTAAATTTCCTTTGTCGTTTAATTACACAAGAAATCGGAAGAATTTTGCAAAATGATGGATAATTAAACAACGGAAGTTTTGAAGTTGGAGTTGAAATAATAAATCCATTTTTAAGTAAAAGGTCTTTCGATTCATTAGGAAGGCAAGCAATTAAAGTATCAATTGATTTAGGTATATCACAAATTTGTCTCCATAAAATTATAACAGAAATTCCACACCAAATACGATTAACTAATAAGCATGAAAATAAGGTGGCTTTATCTTTTTCTAAGAACTCAAAAATTTCTTTAAGACAGTCAAATGTAAGTTGAAAAGACATGTTTGTTTATTTTTAAAATTTTTTTTTTACAAGAATTGTCTAAAAAAAGGTCCCATTTTATAAAGATTATTAAGCCAATGATGTAGTGTGTGTTAATATGAACTATCAAGTCAATCAGATCACAACTTAGTTAATCACTTTTCTACTTTTGGTGACAATGATGGCGAATTTTAAGGTCATCTCCAAATGTTTTTGGTCATTTACACTCTAAGTTTATAATAAAATTGGGGTCATTTAAAGGTCATTCAGGTCATTGACAATACTATCATGCGATGTCCACGTAATTTATTGATTGATCTGATTTATTCCCACAATAAATAACACACGTATATTCTTTTATTCACGCATGCGTCTTTTTTTAGCCACAAGTAGACTTCAAAGATTTAAATAATTTCCTTTTTAAATTTTTAATAAATTAACAATTTATTTTATTTACAAAAGAACGAAGAAAAATTACGAAAACTGATCTCCTTAAAATGATAAGTTTCACATACTTTTCATATATTTATTATTTTTTTTTTATCATCCAAATCGAGAATTATGTTAATATTAAATGCAAGATCTAATATATCATAAAAGCACTCTAGTTTTTATTTCAAGATACGAGGGTGTTATAGGATACAAATATTAATTAATCGTAAAAAAATCTCAAATTAATCATTTTTTTTTACTAATTCTACTTTTTCTTCTCCTTCTACTTCGGCTAGGACTCTTACTTTCATTACTTCTTTCACTCCTATTATTTATACTAGTAATTTCCTCACCATCATGTGCTGTGTTAGTAGTTACTGTTAAATTTTCCATAATTATAATAATTATATTAGTTTCAAATTTTTAAATCATTTAAATCATTTACAAAACTTACTATTCTTTTGTTTGATGTCAGCTTCATCTGTCTGAGTCATCGCTATAGAATAAAAAAATAAGCAGTGAGGTAACAGAATTACTTATATTCTAATTTATAAGAACAATTCAACACGTACAGAATATACTGCGTATATATATATCACAAAATACTTACCGTCTTTTTTAACTTTTTTCTTTGATTTTTTATTACAAGCTACATATTTAAAGTAAGACTTCCTACACTTTTTCTCGTCTTTTTCCATCTATTAAGAATTTGGTATTAAAAAATGAATAAAGTAAAATAAGTAACAACCTTTTACTTATATTTAAAGGATACCTTAATTTTTTTTAAAAAAAAAAAATTCGGGAGTAACAAAGAGAAAAATCTTTCTTTTATTGCAGTTTTTGCGACTTGTCGATCAAATTATAACGAAAACGGCGTGAAAAAACGTGATAATTTACCAAAAAAATTTTCGATATATATATATTTAACGAAAATAATTTATTAATTTATTATTATTACATTCATCAATTTATGATATAAATTAGAAATCAAATTCAATTATTTAAATTAAATCACAGAAAAAGTGTTCTGTGATTTAAATTGATCTATCTACATATCTACAGTTATAACAATTGAAAAACACTAGATTATTTAGTTAATTGAAAATTACATCACCACCAGTTACACAAATGACGTTTTATTTACATGTACGGATATTGATTTTCAATTTTTTCTTGTTTTTCAAATAACTCAGCCATGAATTAGCTTTTGTTGATAAACTCTTGCCGTATTTTATATATTTTGCAATATTGTTGTTTATTATTAATAATATCAAAACTTTAATTAATAATAAAGAAATGATAGAAAGTAATAGAAACAAGCTCCTATTTTAGAATGAGTATAAATTCACACAAAGTTCATATTGCGTTATTTGGAGGAATTTGATTATATTCTCATCCTATATTCTGTCTTTCTAAATTTTCCACCCTTTTTAATTTAATTGGATACGAAATAATTTAATTTAATTTAACTGGACGCGAAATTATTAACGTAATCAATTATTAAATTCAAAAATCAAGAAGGAACTGCTACGTGAAAAAAATGAAAAGGTGAATTGTGTATATAGTGCAAGAATTTCTAATTCAGAATTATGATTATGATATAAATAATCATTCAAACATTTTGAAAATCTAATAATACCCAACCTTTCATATTTTCTAATTATTCCGTATCTTTTATACGTGATAAAGGAAAAGGATTTTGTGGTAATTATGGACAACTATTAAATATTACTTTTCTCTATTAAATAGAGTAAATAGTGATTTTGTCTTTTATCAATTAATTGATTTAAATAAATTGTTAGTGATATTTTTACCATTGAAGTCTTTTTTCTTATAATCTTATTTTTTGCATGCTTTACCATTTCTTGATTTTCCTGGCTTAAGTTAAATAGTAAATTCTGGTCAACAAATAACAATTGATTATAACTCTCTGGTTATAAATCTCTGTGCATGTATATATGCTGATTATATGTGACTTCAGATCATAATTCTCAATATTTTCACACACATAGTGCTTCACTTCATATCTGGATAGGGATTGGAATCGATTCTCAAATCTTTTCGGGGTATATACTGTATATGGTCAGCCTGATTATCAGCAACACTTAGGCGGCATTAAAAACTGCTTTGAAACCAGGTCAGTTTATATGTAAAAAATTGCAGAGAATCGATTCTCAAGAATCAATTCTACTGTGTTGCTTCGATTTTTTCAGAATCGATTCCAATCCCTATATCTGGATCAATTTGGTTTGACCTGATTTTTTTCAGATATATGAATTTCACAGTTTTCATGTTTTTCATCTGGTTATAATCCAAATGAAAAATATCCAAATTGAACTAAAATCTGGATGAATTTATTTATTTATTTTACACAACTCCATAGCTTAAATTTTATATTTAAAAAATTTTAAATATAGGAAATTGCTAAACATCGCCTAGGTGATTGTCACCTGGGCGATTGTCACCTGGGTCTTTGATCACGTGGCAGATTTAATATTTTTTGATTGGCGCGTCATGTTTATTTGTATATCATCGAATCTTGTTTTCAGTATAGGTTCGTTTCCTCAGTTCTGCTTTTCTTTTATTTTTATTTCTAACTTATATTCTTACACTTTATTTCTTACTAACTCTATTTCATTATTTTTAGGTCCTTTAGTCCTTCCAGTTCTGCAATTAAGGTTTAGTTGTTTTTCACTTTACGTTTAATTTCTTACTCTTTTTTTTTATTTTTTTTTATTTGTTTTTATTGTTTCTGTTTCATATTTCATATTTCATTTTTCACTAATTTTATTTCATTTTTTTTAGATCTTTTAATTCTTTCGGTTCTACAATTAATAAAGGTATGTTTTTTATTTTTTATTTATTGTTTCTATCTTATATTTCGTTTCTTACTAACTTCATTTTTTTTTTACTTTATGGCCCAACCTCCTATCATGATCATTTTTTTATTTTTTTGTCTCTCATCATTTTTCACCTCTATTACTTCTCATTATTCCATCCTTTTCGTCTTCCATCATTTTCTATTACATCTTTTCATTTTCCATTATCTCTTTTTCTCTCCTATTTACTTCCCATCACTCCTTTTCATCTCCCATCACTCCTCTTCGTCTCCCANCACTCCTCTTTGTCTCCCATCACTCCTTTTTGTCTCCCATCACTCCTCTTCGTCTCTCATCATTCCTCTTCATCTTCCCATCAATTCTTTTTGTCTCCTATTGCTACTTTTCATCTCTCATCACTTCTTTTCATTTCCCATCACTTCCCATTACTCCTTTTTACTCCCTTTCATCTGCTATTACTTTCTATTACTTCATTGTTATTTTATTTTTTTATTAGCATCTTTCTTCTTGATCATTATAATTTACTTATCTTTTTTATTTATTGTTATTGTTTCTTTTATTTGTATCGCTTCATTAAAAATAAATAAAATCGTAAATGTGTGACTTTTAAAATTTAAAAAATTTTATTAGATAAGATTATTTTGAATAAATATGTTTGCAAAAAAAAAAAATTTTTTAAAATCTTTTGCGATAAAATTTAAGTTTAGCTGATCAAAAATTAGACAAGTTAAAAAAATCAGCCTATACATCATGTGACATATTTGAAAAAAAAACCCAGGCGATGATCACCCAGGCGACGTTTAGCAATTCCCTTAAATATATATATATTTATTTATTTCCGTTAATTATACAAATAACCAATTTCCTAATTTCAGAAGTAAACTTATTTATTTAAAAAATCTTTATTTTAAAATTTTAAATTACATATCTTAATAGTAAAGTTAGTTTTATTTAATAACTATATATTCCATTAACAAATAAATCAAAGTAAAATAAATTTCTATTATTTATTTACCATTCCTCCACAGATAAAAATTCCTCTGTGGAATTACTTAATTCTGTAGAAGTTAAATCTGGAGAGAAAATGTTAAATATGATTAGAGTTGGGTGCCGAAATATTTCGGCATATCAAATTGCCGAAACTATTGCCGAAATCCCAAATTAAATCCTAGATTTCAGCAATGATTTGAAATTTCGAAAATAACTTGAAATTAAATATCTGAAACCTCAAAATATTGCCAAAGTCCCAAATGATTGCCAAAATATCAAAATGTTGCTGAAATCCCAAACTATTTCTGAAATTCCAGACTATTGTTAAGGCTTAAAATTGGGTGCCGAAATCCCAAACCTATCAACCATGTAGCAAAAGTATTTTGGTACTTGGAATATAATAATACTATAATAATTGCTCAAAATCTCAAATCCCAAACTTGTCAAAACTTCAAACTGTTGCTGAAATCCAAAAATGGTGCCAAAATTTCAAACTATTACAGACATTCAACTCTAAGATTTAATTTGGGATTTCGGCAATAATTTCGGCAATTTGATATGCCGAAATATTTCGGCACCCAACTCTAAATATGATCTATAGTTTGCATATTATGCTTTAGAAATAACATTTTTCCCAATAATTAATTAAATCCCATTTCAGAACTCTAATAACTCATCAACAATTGGGAAAAGGCAATGGTTAATTTATGTAACTTAACTTGTAGTAGACCAAGTATCACCATATTTTTTTGGGAGCGTGGTAGGGGAGGGGATAACCCAAGAATCAGCTTCAGTAAGGCATTGATAGATGTAATGGGAGCTACCTTGTTCATAGTGAGTTATTTGAATCTAATTTCACGTGTTAAGTTACAAATAACTCCATAAATCACCCACAGCTATATACAGAAGATTTGAAATGTTGGAACCAATTGAGTTTGATTTCTTTTTGCTGCAATATGATTTTCTGCATCAGAAAAAAGCTGCTCAGAAACTACAGAAGTAGCAGAAATTCATAAATACTTTTGTGCAAGTATAAAAAAATTTTCCATTTTGCTTTTCACCAATATAATGGATATCTATTTTCAAATCATCAAATACTCATGCTAAGATTGGGAAATAAAATCTTCACGATAAGAAAATTCTGACTGTTTTGGATCCAACAATTGGCATAAGAAAATAAATAGCAATTTCATTCTCTGTTGCTAATATACTAGTCTTTGTTTCTGCTCATATATTGCTTTATGTTCATGTAAAGATTTAGATTTTTGGAAATTGAAATCTCAGTAATTAAACTTTCAGCAATTGAACTTGTTGAAGTTGTAGATGATGATGGAATAATTTGTTGACTTATTTCTGATAGTTCTGCATTTTCCCACCATATTCTGGTATTTTATTCACCATGCACTCTTTATTTATAAGTTTATTATATTAGTAAATAATACTCAACAATACTTGTCATATAAATACTGAAAACTAATGATTTGATCATTTTACATTTTCAGTTTTATATGAATTCCTAGAAACTAATTATACAATATTAAGCTGTATAGCTTTATCATTAAAATTCTCTTCATACCAATTATTAGATTATTTCAAAGAATTTGTAAAGTTTGTAATGATAGAAACTATTTGACTTAAGTATTTCCAGAAAAGCTCATATAACTTTGCTAAAATATTGCATATTTAATAATCCCATTGTTTATTACTCAATATAATTTTATTTTAAGGCATATGTGAAAGAAATTTTATATTTCTTTTTTATTAATAGTACCTTTGTAGCAATGTATGTTCAAACTTTTAAGCTGTCAATATAATTTTCAAAAATTTAAAATATTTTAAACTTTGCTTACAAAACTATATATGATTAGTAGATATTTCACATGTTACTTCATATAGATTTATAAGACAAAATTCTCCTTGTTAAATGTTCATTTGATTAATATAATCATCTCCTAATAAATATATATCTTATTAAAGCTACACCAGCTGATAAATGGATTTTTATTTCTCTAGCAATTGGCATAAGAAAATAATTAGCAATTTCATCCTCTATTACTAATAAAGTAGTCTTTGTTTTTTGTTCATATCTTGCTTTATGTTCATGTAAAAATTTACTTAATTTAGATTTTTAAAGCCATGATCGAAAGACTATTGTTAATATTAAAGGCCAGTTTTAGTTCAGAAAATACTAACTGACCACCTTCAAATGTTTTTAAAGAGCAAATTTGGAAATTGAAATCTCAGTAATTAAACTTTTAACAATTGAACTTGTTGAAGTAATAGTTGTAGGTAATGATGGAATATTTTATCTTATTTCTGATTTTCTGCATTTTCCCACCATATTCCAGTATTTTGTTCATCATACACTCTTTATCTATTATGATTATAAAAATAAATCTCAATTTATATGAGATACTGAAAACTAAATGTTTTGACTTTTTTACATGTGATTTCAAGTTTTATATGAATCACTAAAAACTAGTTTTGCTTTATACAATATTAAGCTGCATGAATAACATGAAAGTAAATAATTGCCTAACTTTTCAAAAGTTTGTGCAAAATTGTGTGATAGAATATTTTTTATACAATTTATCAAAGTTCTATGATAAAGATAATTTATTATACAGGTTTTAGTATAATTTAAACTTGGTAAAGGAACCCATTGCAACTTGGCTAATCTCTCATAATCATATTGGGTTTGTAAAGTAAAGTGAATTTTTTTTATATCATCAGATATAAAATCAGGAATAAGAAAGGTTTGGTTCTGTTGTTAGCATTTCATGTAATGCAAATGCTGATCTGCTAATGTTTTTCATTTGAAGCTTCCGCACGACTTCTCTCCTTCTTATTAGATGATCAGTCAATTGACTTTTTCCATTTGCTTTTTCTATTTGCTTTTTCTATCACTAGATTCAGGTTTTGAAGAAGTTGCAATTCCTGTAAAAGAGCTATCATAATACCAAAGCTAAATATTTTTTTCACATTTTCTAAAACTTCTCTAATATTATTATAATTAATTTCTTGATGAGTTAAAGTTTCTTCTGAACAAGAATTAATATATAGTTTCATCATTAAAATTCTCTTCATACCAATTATTAGAGATTATTTCAAAGAATTTGTAAGATTTGTAATAATAAAACCATTTGACTTAATGTAACATAAGTATTTCCAGAAAAATCTCATATATCTTTGCATAATTTATTTAATAATTCCCATTGTTTATTATTCAATGTAATTTTTTTCTATTTGGAACCATCAGCTTTTTCTTCATGTACTTATATCTACTAGATACTGTAAATGCTTACAAATTCCAAATTATAGTTTAATTTATCTTGTATTAAATGTAATTGTTCTTCATAACTACTATATTTTTGTATGTTAATTAACTGTTCAAATTGTTTTTAAGTTGAGAAAAAAATTAATCAACTGCTTTACACATGCTGCTAATGTTTCTACAAGTTTTAAGTTCATTCCAATAGCTAATTATATAGTATATATGTGCTGTACAAGAAAGTTTTTTAATTGGTGCTAATTCACAAATTGAATAGCCCAATTTTTTGTTCTTTAAAACTTGATCTACTTTTTCTGGCAAAATCTCCTCAAATATGGAACTTGTTAAAGTTTCAATATTTTGATTATGCATTTTCCCCATACTTTTTGTCAATAATAAAATAAGCAAGCTATAATATTAGCACTATTATCAGTTGTTATTGCTAATACGCAATCTTTAATTTCCACTTTTGAACAATTGTCTCTAAAGTATGTGGAGCTGAAAAGTAGGATATTTCTTCCAATATTTCAAAATCTTGGATAATCAAGAATGCTTTTAACCCAAATAACCATGCTTTGAACAAAAAGACCACAAGTCAGTAGTAGTTAAAGAAATAGATTGGGCAGTTCTTAAAAGTTATTTTTATTATATCCATAATTTTGGGTAATTATCATTCTAATTCTTTACTTTAAATTCTGGATCTATAATATGAATATGTTCAATATAAGCTTTTTGAGTTAAAGTAGAAAGGGGGTTGTGTTATTAAAAGAATCCATTATAAGGTAGTTTCCTCCTTTTCTTTCTGTCCATTCTTATAAATAGATTATACTGGTTTTGTTTTAACTTCAGCAGATATGCTTTCTATATTAGATGGTATAATACTATGTTTAATAGCATGACTACTAAGGTTTCCTGTAAACCCATCATATTAATCATTTTTCGTACATTTGTTTCCATTTTCCATTTCAAATTGACGATATGTATGCATTTCTGCTTTTCATTATGTTTTAATAAAATGAGCGCATACCCAGCTTATTAGATTGTAATTTTATTAAAAAATAACAAATTTTGATAAAAATGCAAACTCTATTAAATAAGCAAAATTTATTCAAAAAAAACTTGAATCTTATTTATAAAAAAGCCTCAAGATTCTATTAAATAAAAGCCGCGAAATTTATTTTAAAAACCAAAAAAAAAAGCCACAAATTCATCTTAAAAAGCTAAAAAAAAAAAAAGCCATAAATTTATAAGCCGAAAAAAAGCCACAAATTCATTTTAAAAAAAGCAAAAAAAAAAAGCCACAAATTCATTTTAAAAAAAGCCATAAAAAGCCACATTCTATTAAATAAAATTGAAGTTAATTATATGGATCTAATATTTAAATGATGTCACAAATTTAATTTATATAGCTGCAGTAAAAAAACTTTAATATGTAAACCTGATCCGGATTTTGGATTCTATCCGAATTACTCAATCTGGATATATTCCAGTTTTTTTTTTTGAGAAATCCAGATGATGGTTTTCGTCTAGAACAAAGCACTAACCACACAAAGCATATTGATGTATACCATTATAGCGACCTACAATTGTTCCAAAAAAAAATTTCTTTCAGAATATAATAAGTGTAATTTTATCCATATGTAAAATAAGAAAGGACTATTAATTATGAATTTTAATTATCGATTATTAATTACAATACAAAAAAAAAAATAATGCCAGAAGAATTTTTCAATTATTAAAATATTTAAATTTTTAGTACTTTAAAATAACAATTTAAAAAAGAAATCATCTATGATAATTAATTCCGAATTCCTGATAAAATGATTTGATACTTTCAGAAGTTGGAAATAAAATTAACAATGATTTATAGTGTGTAATTAACTACTCAAAATAATTTTATATAAATTAATAAAACATCAAATAATTTTTTCATGTTTACATGATCAAACAGATAGCACAATATTTGCTTTATTACGCTGAATTCTGAATTAAATTCAAAATTTTCCATTTTAAATATTCTTCATATTCTTTAGATACACTTTATTTATTTCTTTTTTTTTTTTTTTTTTTTACCTATTTCATGCAATAAAAGTTTTTCATACTATGTATTTACAGGAAAACGATTAACGACGATTTCATTATTTGCATTATTTGATGGGCAACTTAATGACTTAATGTTTATGGAGTTCCTAAATATGTAATATGTTAATGAGCAATTATTGTGGGTTGTATTACTTTAGTATTATGCGATATTATGCAGAGAATCAAAAATATAGATATATTTTTTCAAGTAAAACATATCAGATTTTCTTATTTAGTTACTTGGTATCACACATGATTGAAATCAATTAAATCACACACAGGTTTGAGTCATGCTTTATGATCAAGATAATATTTCCTTATTTAAAATATTTTAAACGTGTAGTTCACATCCTTCAATCATTATAGTTTGTAATAATAAGAATGACTATAAATATTCCCTCCTTTCCGCTTTCATTTTTCTTATTTCTTACAGTTTCATAATTCTCATCCTTTTTTTTCCTGTGGGTAGAGGCTAGAACCGTTGTATTTTTGAAAATCGGGTTTAAACGAAGCCAACCCATTTTAAACAATTATAAATATATTTATAAAATTATATGAATCATGATAAAAAATTATTGAGTATCGAGTATTGAGAAATTATGAGAAATTATGATGAGAAAATTATTAGAAATTATCATGAGAAATTATCATGAAAAATTATGTCATGGAAAATTATCACGAGAAATTATCATGAGAAATTATTAGAAATTATCACGAGAAATTATCATGAGAAATTATTAGAAATTATCACGAGAAATTATCATGAGAAATTATGGAGAAATTATGACAAACTGGAGAGACTACAAAATAAACTTGTATTTGAGTCATTTAGTATCAAAAAAAGTATCATGTTCAAACCATAATATAGATGATTACAGTGTGAGTAATTATTGAGTATCGAGAAATCATGAGAAATCATGAAAAATTATAAAAAAATTTTCGTAATTTTCGAGCGAATTTGGCCCGAATTACGTCACCTAATTTTCTTATTTGGAAAATTTCATGATTCTGGCCAGAATTACTCTCATTAGCAACCGGTCACATCTCGTATCTGTTGTACCAGTGTTGTACCAATTCTCTTGAAAGATGTAATATATATCATATTTTATTTCTGTTAATCTATTTACTGTATTTGTTCCTTTTTATTATGATTTTTTCTTGTTTATATTGCCTATTTTACTTTGATATCTTTTATTTCCTAATTTTTCTTTCCCTTTCTATTTCCTTGACTTCCTTGCATTTTTATACCATATATTTAGTTTTATATTTTCATAAAGTCTTTTGATTATTTTTCAATTTTATTTTTTCCCTTTTCTGTTATTTGCTATTTTAATAATTGGCTTATTAATAATCCCCACTCTTATTTCATCTATTTTTTTTTTTTTATTTTCAGAATTCTTGCAATTTTTTTCCAATTCTGTATACCTTTTAAATTTTACGTATTTATAATCCATCTTCTTCTTTCTCCTTCACTTGACTTACATCGTAAGTTTGTTATTGTCTTTATTGTCTTTATTGTCTTTATTGTCTTTGTTCTTGCTGTAAATCCATCTTGATTCATAAGTACTTCCCACCATGTTATCAAAGTTTTTTCTAAACTTATCGATGATTAATTACATGATCTTTTTTATTTGTTCACATGAACATTTTCTCTTAGTTTCAAATGATCAAATCTGTAACTTAAATTACATATTTCTAATAGCCTAAACATAGTGTTAATCCTACTAAAACATTATCATTTATTTCAATAATTTTCTAATTCAAACCTGGTACTTCTTTAACCAATAATATTTCCTTGCTATAATCTGTGTAGAATTAGATAATTACATTTTAATTATAACGATTCATAAAGCACTAGAATCAAAAATGGTCTGCCGTAGGCTGATCATTTGTGCAATTAGTAAAATAACACTTATCTCCAATCACCAAGGATATAACTAATACATATTAAGTCTTTTTAAATATAAAATTAATTATTTAAGTATAAATTCAAAAGAAACCTTCACTAAATCAAAGATATTTAAAAACAAAAGAAAAATTAATCATATTTTCTAGGATGTTATACCAAATTAAATGTGGCTGATTTAGAACCAATCATACTGAAATGTCTCGGATGCTTACTATAAATAAATTAGTAAAACCATATGAGTTTTATGTTTGTAATATGATATACACAATTATATTTTAAAAAGTTCTTTATTTAAAACTTCATTAATTGTTTAATTTGTCTCTGTTAAAATTTTTTAAAAATGCCTCAACTTTCCGCTGATTGTTTAAATGAGATTTTAGTATATTTAGAAGATGATATGAATACTTTACATTCATGTTTGTTAGTTAATCATATTTGGTGCTTTCAGTGAGAATATTTTGGAGAAACGTTTGGAATTTTAGAATTTCAAATTTTCGTACCTTAATTGCTTGTCCTCCAAATGAGCCAAAAGAAATTTTGTATAAGAATGGAATTACTATTTCAACTTCAACTTCAAAACGATGTTTAATAATGCATCATTTTATAGAGTTCTATCGATTAATAATGTTCATTATAAACTTGAGCAGCTTCTTAAAAGTCAACAAACTATTTTATTGCAAAATTTAAGCAATAATATGATATAGAAATACAAGAAATATTTAAACTTTATTTCAGTCAAATTGGTTCTTTAAAAAAAATAGAATTAGGCGGGAAATATATAAATGTATCTTTTGATTTTTATCCTGGAATAAAAAATTGTTTAAGAAATCTCTAAGAATTAAGTTGTGATTCAAACATTCAATCTGAAATTTTTATCTACTATCTCAAATATGTCACAATATATTATCATTATCTATTGAACAAGTTATTTCAAAAGAGTTAATAGAATTAATTTCTACTCAAAAAATTTAAAACATTTGAGTATATAGATGGAAGTTATAAATTAAGCAAATTACATATTTCCATTATAAGACCAACGACATTTATCATTAAATTTACAAATTTACAAAAACTTGAAATGATATTTTATTATCTTTAAAATATAATAAATTTTCCAATAAATTTTAAATTTAAGACATAATATATTCATATTAGTATAAGAATCATGCTTATTGGCAATATTTAAATATCTTTTGATCTTTATCCTGGAACAAAAAGATTGACTAAACTAGGAAACAGAAACTGTTAAACGTCCAAAGCATGTTATTATTGCTGCTCAACTTGTTTGATGTTTAGTAATAAACAGAATAATGAAATGTATTGATGAAATGTAAAATTTTAAAATATGAAGAAATGAAATAAATTAAACACGTAATATAAAATTTATATTATTTATACTCAAATAAATAAACTTTATTAAAAGTTAAAAATTTAACAATCAAAACTTTATTTAAACATTATATTTTTATATTTATGTTTTACTTATGGATCCCCTACTGTGATCTCTTCCCAGTGTTTTTTATTTCCTTCAATCTTGATGTTGTAAAATACTGTATATTGGGAATACCAAAATAGTATTTATAGCTTATTTTAAACTATAAATAACGCACGTGATATCATGCGCTTCAGACAAAAATCTCTCAGAATTAAGTCATTTTTTTATCGACTATTTCAAATATGCCACAATTAATATTTCATAATATTTATATAATTATCTCAAAAGGGTTAAAAGATTTAATTTCTGCTTAAATATTTGAAAATAAGTCGTAGTTATAATTCCTTTATTTACAAATTTAATAATTTAAGCAAATTATATCTTTACATAAAAAATTACATCTCATTATTGTTTATTGTTAAATTCAATAAATTTACAAAAACTTACGACATGGAGATAAAAATCTAAAATAGTATTAATTTCCATTTAAATAAATAAAGTATCTTATAAATAATATAAACTTAAAAATATTTCCTATTATTCAAGTAATTTATTGGAAAGTGTAATTAATAATTGAAAATATTAGTAAATAAAAAACCTTTTATTAATGTTATTTCCTGGAAGATTATAAGACTGTTTGCTTATTTTTATTCCATTTATATAAGAAGAGACTTCCAACTGTTAATAAAGTAACACTGATCAAAGATCCCAAAATAGCAACAGCAATAATTAGCTTTTTATTATTTGATGGTGTATCAAAAGATTGCTGTGTATTAGCTGTTGGTTTCACCAAAGTTACTGTTTGTGTTAATAATGGTAAAGTAAGATTAAAAGTATTTATCCATACATATTCGTCTCTATTACTAATATCACTTTCAATTAATGGATCATAACCTTCTCCTAATAAAACAAATATATTTTGTTAAAGATTGATAATTTATGTTGTTTTTTTTTACCCTGGCGTGAAATGTTTTTAAATATCCAACAATTTAAAAAAAAAAATCGTAAAACAAATTTATTTACTTAATATTATAAGCTATTTTTTCTAAGAAAACTTACTTCGAACTTTTTTGGGAACTTTTATACTCAATTTGAATACTCAATTTTTTACCACAAAAAAAAAAATTTCAATTACTACGGATAATTTAAAACTTCATTTTTCGCTCATGTTAAAAGCATGTGATTGATGACAAAAACAAATAAGGTTAGCGTAATGCATGTGTAATGCAGCTGCATTATTTTGAAAGTTACACTGAATACTGTAAAATGATACACAAAATTTGTTGGCGTAAATAAGAATTTCTTTTAAAAAAAAAATTCTATTTTATACTTCCTAATTTTGTAGCGTTATGGAGCAAGAATTTCTCAGTGACGATATCATTAAACAAATAAAAAATTTTGTCCGTTATAAATTAACTGAAGAACAAGAATTGTTAATTGATAAACTAATATTAAATGAAGGATTAATAGAAAATTATAAAAAAGATGGTTTATGTAAAGAATGTAAACAACCAAATACTGGAGAAGATTGGTGTAATGTATGTAACGCAAAACGGGTTCAACAAAATTTCAAAAATTGGACTAGTGGTAATGATAATATTGACAAATTTATTCAAGATGCTCAGCTATCAGCAATTAATGAAAATAAAGTATTAGAGTGGATACCTTATGATAGTTTTTATGATATTAAATATATTGCAAAAGGCGGGTTTGGTAAATTGTATAAAGCAAATTGGATTGATGGATTTATTTATGGATGGGATAATGAAAATCAAAATTGGAAACGAACTGGTTACAATATGGAAGTAGCACTGAAAAGTATAAATAATTCAAAAAATGTTANATTAGAATTTATCAATGAGGTATAAATTAATTTACCATTTAATGAAATTTTGAAATATTATTTTTACTAATGTATTTTTATTAAATCTTATATTTTAGATTACATCACATCATAAACTTAATGCTTTCAATAATGCTATTATTAGACTTTATGGAATAACTCAAGATCCAGACACAAAAAATTATATGATNGTTTTGGATTATGCATATAATGGAAGTTTACGAAATTATTTAGATAAAAGTTATAATAAATTAGGTTGGATAGATAAGATTTGGGATTTATTTCGAATTGTAATAGGGCTTAATGAAATTCATAAGAATAATCTAATTCATCGAGATTTACATATTGGCAATATACTAAAAATGTCCTATTATACATGTATAACTGATATGGGATTATGCAAACCAGCAGATTATAATGCATTAGAAAATACAAAAAAAAGTGTTTATGGTGTTTTACCTTATATTGCTCCTGAAATTTTAAGAGGACAAAATTATACCAAAGCTGCTGATATTTATAGTTTTGGTATAATTATGTATGAAGTATGTTCTGGTTTACCTCCATACCATGATGTAAGCCATGATATAAATTTAGCAATGAAAATCTGCCAAGGANTTAGACCAAGNTTTAATATTAAAGTACCCCAATTGATTNTACATTTNATTAAAAGTTGTTTAGATGCAAATCCATTAAATCGTCCATCAGTACTAGAAATTGTAAATATTTTAAAAGAATGGAGGGATGATAATCGAGGATATTCAAAAAAAACAGAAATAGTAAAACAAATTAAAGAAGCAAATGAAATCAATAGTAAATTACAAACTAATGTCCCCTCTACTAATTTATCATATGAAACACATTCGGAAGCTATTTATACAAGTAGATTNCTTAATTTTAATAATCTTCCTGAACCAAAAAATTCAGATGATTATTATAAACAATATGATAATATTATAAGCACGGAATATTCAGGTAAATAAATTTTTATTTATTTAAAAAAAATTTTTTTCTTAGAAAAAAAACTAACAAATTTTGTTTTATTAAATAGAATCTATACGAATTGATTTTACTAAATTGAAAATTAATGATGGTAAATTTTTTTACTAATGTATTAAACTTTGTTTATGCTGACATAATTATTTATAATTTATTTTTTTTCAGATCAAAATAATGAATCTAAAGGAAATTAGAAAATAAATCTTCAATTTCTTAATTTGTATTTTTTTATTCAAATTTTTTTTCCAAATTATAATTTAAAATCATCTTTTTATTGTATCTTTCATAATAAACTTGGAAGTAAAATAAAATTTTATTATTTTTTTATGATTAATTGCCATAAATGGATTAGTAAAGTTTGATCAAACTTTTTTGTATAAAAGAATTGTATTTTTTGTTAAGCAAATAAAGAATGAAATTTAAATTTGTACACCATATGTAACAATACAGATAAAATGTCATTATACTTTTTTAATACTTCCATAATTGTTTATGTCGAACAAAAATATTTTAATTCAAACGAAGAAACTATTTCTTCACTAAATTCAAATATCGTAAAATATAACAATATCCTTTAAAGAATTATTACAAGAATCAAATATATTTCTTTCAAATATGGATATTACAAAATATTAAGTGAATGAATTAAATGAATTTATAAATAAATTCTTTATTTTAATATGATTTATATTATTCATGTTTAATTGTATATTTTTATTAAAATGGAATTAGGTGTGAAATTGATGAAGTTAAAGCGCTTGAAATTTTCTAGTTGTTACTGACTTTTTATAATTATACTTTAAAATCAAGATGGTGGGCTTTATATAAGATATAGAAATTCAGAGATAAAGATAATAGATTATTATTGATCAATAAAAATGATAACATTCTTTAGTTTTTACTAATGTTATCATTAAAGAGATTTTTATTATAAAATGCCAGATTTGAATAGGAATTAATATTGATATTCTTGCAAGTGGGGAGAGGAAATGGATTATTTAGTTATAAGATATTATTGTTGACAGCATCATTCTTCTAATAATATTTAGCAATTTAAAATATATTCTTATAAAAAAATTATACACAAAGAATTTTTAAATATTTTATGGATCATAACTATAATCCAAATAACAAATAATAACAAAGACATCTAGAGAAATTAGTTCAAAAAGTGTTGATTTAAAAATTTTTACATTTCAGTATGTTGAATTAATCCCGAAATGGATTGATAGATTAGAAATTTCTAACAATAAATTATTATAAATTAAAATTACTACTTCGTGGATCTCGTGATGTATTTTCTCATAATAAATTTCATGAAATTTGTGATAACAAATCTAATATTGTATTAATTATTAAATTAAAAGATAGTAGTGAAATCCCTGGAGAATATAATCCGACCATATGGAGACAAAGTCTCGTTTTTTTTTTTTACTTATTATAAAAACCAAAAATTTAGCTGCAGTAATTCACAAGTTCACAGCTTTTTTGTAATTGCTCTCTCATTGACTTCACGAAATTGAAGTTTATAAAACATTTATATTAATGAATTTATGAACTAATTTCGTGATATGTCAAATAGGTTGTATATTTATGTGGCACCTTTTGGAATATGTATATCACGTCATTTTTACTAAGCATCTTCCCTAGCTATCAAAATTTAATTTTTAAAAAGTTTTTATAAATTTTTAATTTAATCTGAAACAAATATCTATAATTAATTGAACCTGCAAAAATTTCATTTTAATAAGGATTATATTAAATCAAAGTTTAATTTATACTATCTTAAATTTAAAATTTTTTTTTTAATTTCAATTATGACTTATGTTAGCAATTTAACATTATATAGATTAAAAAAGTAATTAATATTTAAGAATGTTGTAAACTTTTTATTCTTTGTAAAAATGATATTCATTGAATTTTTATTGTTTTTGACATGAGAACGTGGCAATTTGATTCATTTACATTCTGTAAAGATCCTTTTTATAGTAGAGCAGACTATATTTTTTGAATCTAAAATAAATCAGCCTACCAATTTTTTTTATCGAACAAATTCGCATAATCGCATTAATACTTCAATTTTTATTTAATTTACTTTTATATAGTATATAATAACGTATATCTATTTTAAAAGATGATAGATCATTTTTTTATAAATGATATTCTTTTATAATGAATTATCTTATATATTTTTTTCATTTTTTTTTCATATGAGATTATAGGTATCGTAATAATAATTGTGGCATTTTTATTTTATAAATAGAAGAAAAAAGATGATAAAACACTTAGAATACTTAGTGAAAGGCGGTAACACAGCATCATAAATCAAAAAAAAAAAAATATTTTTTTTTTTATTTATTTTATTTTTTTCTTTAAAAAGAACTTTTTAATATAGAAAATACTAATTTAACTCAAGTTCAGAGAAAATAGATAAATTTCTTCTAAATAATTTTAGGGTTGTTAAAATAATATGTGACTTTGAATAAATATTGATTTTTTCGCTCAAATTACTCAATATGTAAATCACATGGATTACGCGTGGCAAACAATGCGTTCGTTTATTATATTTGTGATTATTTATTATAATAAATTTAATTGCTTTCTTAAAGTATCCTGAGAAATTTCTGACCGGTGTTAAGATGGAATTAAAAGAATTAGGAAATGATCAACTTTGGTTAATATATGTAATTTAGTGTGACATACAAGTTTACTTACAATATAAAAGGAAATTTTATTAATAAAAAAATGATTACTTATATTGTGCGATACAAATGACGCGTATCTGATACCTGACGCGCGTCAACGCAGATTGACATCTGAGGCAAAACATAAATACCCAATTGTTCTAACCGTCCCTCAACAAAAGGAAACAAAGGAAGATTTTTTTGTTAGAAGAAGTTTAAATCACTTATCTTCAGGAGAGGTTTAAGATAAGGTGTTTATAAATTTTTGTGCATAAATTTGATAATAGAAAGGTAGATTTGAACACAACCATTATCGTTAATATTAGTCAATAAACAAAAAATTCATATATTTTTGAAAATCAGTTTAGACCAATAACTATTTGTAAAATTTATGTCAATTTTTCTTATAATTCTATATTTAGGATTTTTCTTATTACTCATGATTTTACACCAGATGATTCTTTTATACATTAAAAACTATTACATTTGTATATTATTTAAAGATTTCAACAATCACTCAAAACATGAGGAATTGATGTAATAACGTTTTGCCTTTTTATTTTTTTACTCCATTTATATAAAATGAATCCTCCAAATGATACCAAAGTAATACTAACCAAAGATCCTATAATTAAGCCAATAAAATTTGTAAGTTGTGTTGACTTTGGTGTATTTGTTGTTATTGATTTTACGAAAGTTGTTGTTGATGGTGGTGAATTAACAAAGGTATTCGTCCAAGCATATTCATTTTTATTACTAATATCAAGTAATAAAATATCACTTTCGGTTAATGGATCATAACCTATACCTAATAAAATAGGTATATTTTGTTAAAAAGATTAATAACCATTTGATTCAATTATTATATAAAAAGTTCTTACCAAATGATACAACCATATAATTTCCAATTACATTTGCTTTATGATACATACGGCTACTTGGAATTTTTGAAGTATTTGAAATTTTTGGAATGTTCCATTCAAAATTGGATAAATTTAATTCATATATTGAATCTTCAGGTTCAAGGCTTTTAGCTGAAAAAGTTGTTGTACCACCAAAAATTATTACATTTAAACCGTCTAATCCTATTAAAAAATAAATTTGCAATTAATACTGAATGTTTTTAATTATTAAATATTCTAGATTAAATAAAATACATACCAAGAATAGTAGAAAAACTATTTCTGCTAGAAGGCACTGTTCCTGTAGCTATCTAAATTTAATAATAAAAATATTAAAACATCATTCTGTATAGTATTTGTATGGGATGTTAAAATATCCGTTAATAACATACAACTAACTTACCATCATATTCCAGTTATTATTCATTGTATTGTATATATAAACCTAACATATAAAAAATTTTAAAGTTGCTACGTCAAAGGTTTTATAAATGATATCTACATCACGTACTATTTACCAGATCTAATTGTAATTCTGCCTCAACGTTATAACCACCTAAATGATGAATAAGGTGTATAATTAATTAATAATATTATATTTGAAATTATTACTTGCTTACCTAGATAAATAATGTTATTATTAGGTAATAAAGTAGCACCATAATTATTTCTTGGTGTAGGTGCATTACTATCCATATCTACCTCTCCCATAATAAGTTTTATGGTGTCTATAGTAAACATATCATTTAAACTTTTAAGCCCATCATATCCACCAAATAAATACATCTTTCTATTGTTGTCTATGATTCCCGTCAAATAACTCTTTCTAAATTCAGTTCCAGTATTTTTAACTATTAATGACGCTACGATCCATGAGTGACTTTGTGTATCAAACATATAAAGAGAAGGTGTATTTGGATTTGTTGTATTTCCTCCAAATAAGAATAACGTATCATTATTTGCACCACCTTTTACAGATGCAGTACCATAAGATGACGGAAAAGTAATAGTATTTGATAAATCTACCCAAGGTAAATTTTGAATATTAAATGTAACAGAAGTATCAAGATAAAAGAATTCATTTAAGTTACTATCAATTGATTTACCACCCATAATATACAATTTATCATTTATGAGTGTGGCAGTATGAAAAGATCGTTGGAGTGGCTTAAAAGGTATCATTTTGCAATTTATTATTTCAACTAACAATTAAAATAAAGTCGATAAATAATACATATAGACTTTCGTAATGCTTTTTCAAAAAAATTGAATTAAAAATTTTTTTAATCTTAGAGAGTTTATATAAAAAGAGATATCATTTGGATTTGTTTGTGGACAAGGGTTCTGATAAATAATCTCAAATTAGAAATCGGAAAAAATGGATTCAAATCATTCAACTATGCAAACCGGTTTTCATTTGACATCGAACTACTATAAATAACAATATAAAGACTTTTAGTATCACCGTATAAATAGGCAAATAATAGTCTGGCTATTATAAATAAATTTGTGCATTAAAGATTTCCAAATTAGCTCGATATTCGTTTTACGAAAATGAATTAAAAATAACTCATTATGAATTAAAGCTTAAAACAATAATTTCAATAGATTACTTTATTTCTTATGGAAAATTTTAAACGCAACATAAATACAATTTGGTTGAAATAATTTCAGAATAACAGTCAGGAGACGTCAAACATTTGAGGCAAATTTTTTTATTATTTTTGATATAGCATTCTCTTCAAACCAAGAACACCACCAAAAATATTCATAACGTGACCGATGTTTATTTATCATTCTGTATCTATCTTTTTTTTAATTATATTGTCATGCTCTACGAGTCACATCCTCCAACAATTTTTCACCCTACGTATAAAATATTTGTCACTAATATATAAATTTTAAAAATTTGGTTCAAAGGTAACACACAATATAAGTGACAAGATACCAATTGACACTAATAATCGAAATGATAATACAATACATATTAAAGATTTTCGTACCATTTTTTCACAAAAAAAAAAAAATTTTCGTAAGATGATTTTCATGTGAAAATGACATTACTAAATTGGATGAATGTCCAATTTTTTTTATGCAAACGAATTTAAAGAAAACGTAATATAATTAGTTATTATACGGTGATACTAGATAGTATTTATATAGATCGGCTAATTTTCTTCATCAATAGTCTGACTATTATACGTTAAAGATTTCCAAATTTGATCAATATTCATTTACTTATTTCTATGCACCTGCGCAAAATGCAGATGCACATACTGTAATATTGTTACCTATACAACTTATCCTACATACTACATACAGTAATTGAAAATAAAAAAAAATCAGTGCAACATATCTTAAGTTTTATACTACACATTCTGAACGTCCATTAAGGATAGTTTTTGCATAATATCATATTTTCACATGCTGTTTAACCAGTGTTGACTATTTAAAGGATCATTTGTCATTCATTATTTTAATTGACTGATATTTCGTCATGTGATTCTAGCCGAAAATTTGTCATTTGAGTAATAAAATGACATCATTTGTCATATCAAGTCATTTGCAGGAGAGTCGAAGTTAAATTAATTATTCTAATTTGTAATTTGTTAAAAAGTCTTTATTCATGTAAAGTCGGATAATTTAACAGTGTTTGGCAAATGATTTGAAATGACAAATGATTCAAATGACACCCCATTTGTCATTTGTCATTTGAATACTCAAATGACAAATGATTTAGATCATTTGACTAATATTGTATATTATGTAAGATTTTATTACTTATGTTATTTATTCATAAATAATAATATCAAATAGTTTTAAAAAATTTGATTAATATATCATGATATAATGTTACTTTTTCAAAATAGTAATTTTGCAATTTGTAATTTAAATACTAATTATTTATGTAATAAGACATGTATTAAC